>JADHKI010000104.1:0-26989 GCA_019925645.1 Graphilbum cf. rectangulosporium
AGTAGGGGTAGGGGTAGGGGTAGTTTAGAAAGGACTTGACATTTAGCGATAGAATCTTCACACACCAATTAAAAAGTCAACTTATAAATTGCGGGGCACCTCAAAGGTATAGTGCAAATAGCATTAGTTCTATTATTAAAATTTGTGGCGGTGGTGGCTGTACTTTAATGCTTATAGTGTATTCTATCTTAACACTGTAAGTGTTCACACTGTAAGTGGCTGACATTATATAAAGTAAGCGGCCATTAACTCGTACGTCGTACGTTGTAACCATTTTTAGCCTCAATAAAAAATACGAGAATCACGATTTCAATATGTCGGTGTAAGCTTTGATCGTATCTAGTTCTCCACTAAAAGATCTCGTGTTCCTGTAGCGGGTGTCATCCTATCTAAGACTAAGAACGGTTGAGTGGGCTTAACTGGATTAATGAGGCAGGTCATGCATCAATAAAGCAGGCTCCTGTAAACAAAGGTTGTTAAAACTGGCTCACAAAGTAAAACGTAACGGTTTAGTCTATCGATTGTAACCGGATCTCGGGACTATTCCGTACTATCAATACGGGAGGCTGCGGAACCTGCGGAACGCTACGACTATGGGTATCTACGGAGTACTCCATCGTCGATATATCTCGTAGAATTATATAAAAAGCATGCTGCGATGTGCAGCATAATTCCACGCTTTTTTAAAAAAGGCAACTTCGGCTGAGGCTAGCTAAGTCCAGTAGAAGGACATACGCCTGGACTGTTACAACATGAGAGCAGACGTCCTCTTGGTGACCTCGGCGTTGCTGCTCGTCGGCATCGATGCCTCCCGCGTCGTCCGCCGCGCCACGAGCAATGCATTGACTCAAGGCCGGCCGTCCAATAGGACGGCCGTCGCACCCAACAAATATATTGTGGAAGTGCAAGCGGGCGCCGACAAGCAGGCGCTGATCCAAGACCTGGAGTCGCACACAGGCAATAAAGTCATCAAGGTCTTCGACTCGCCACTTTTCAACGGGTTCAGCGTCGAATCCAGCAGTGAGAACGCAGACACGCTCGAGGCCATTGGCGCTGTTGCCAAGGCATGGCCTGCTGGCATCGTCACTCTGGCGCCGATCAAGGAGGGTCTATTACCTATGGCCGGCTCATCAAGCACTTCTGCGACCAGTCACTCGGGAAAATCCTCAAATGGTTCCTTCGTGGTGCCCACGGCTCCCAAGTACAACGTGCACGAGATGACGGGCGTGGACAAGCTGCACAAGGCCGGTATTTACGGAAAAGGCGCCGTGGTGGCCATGGTCGACACGGGCGTGCAATATACCCACGAGGCGCTCGGTGGCTGTCTGGGCCCTGGCTGCAAAGTGGCCATTGGCTACGACTTTGTTGGAGACAACACGTATTGGCCGTACCCGGGATACAACAGGACTCCCGACAACGATCCCAACGACCAGCAGGGTCACGGCACCCATGTGGCGGGCATCATTGCCGGGAACAGCAGCGTGTAAGTGGGAAGATGGAACACTGAGAAAAGCAGAGTAACCGTGATTGAAAAAAAAAAATGAGAGAATATTGCAGAAAACTTACTCCTCTGAATTATAGGTTGACAGGTGTCGCCCCCGAGGCCACTCTGCACGTTTACAAGGTCATTGGCCAGCTAGGCGGCACGGAAGAAGACGTCCTGATCCAGGCATTTCTCATGGCCTATGATGATGGAGTAAGAACAAGGACAGATTGAACATCACCCACTTCAAAATTTACTGACTCCTTTGTAGGCCGACATCATCACTGCTAGTGTTGGTTCAGACGGTGGATGGAGCACCGACGCCTGGGCCACGGTCGCCTCGCGGCTTGTAGAGGCCGGCGTCGTCGTCACCATTGCGGCCGGCAACAGCGGCGATGTCGGACCCTTTTATCTGAGCTCTGGCGCGTCAGGCGACAACGTGCTTGCCGTCGCCTCCGTCCAAAATACAGTTGCTGTTGCGCGGCCTTTCGGCGCGACGTTTGTCAGTGCGGACGGCCAGTCCAACACCACCGTGCTGGGCTATCGGTCCCACGACCGCCTATTCCCGGCCGAAGTCAAGGACTGGCCCATCGTGCCCATTAGCTTGAATACGTCAGTGGCAGATGATGCCTGCCAGCCGCTGCAGCTGCCGACCACGGTTGGCGGGTACAGCGACCTGTCCCACGTCGTGCCTCTGGTGCGCGTCGGCGGCTGCGATGACTACGTCAAGTTGCAGAACCTTCACTACGCCAATGCGTCGTGGGTGCTGTACTACATGGATGACGAGCCCATTATCGGCTGGTCTGGCATAGGCTGGACAAATACGTCGTGGTCCTTGATCTCCAAGAGCGCCGGTGAAGGTATGGTCAACACTATTGCGGCCGGCGGTAACATCACAGTCGACTTTGCCACACACCGCAACGAGACTCAGGTTGCCATGGAAGACGCGGGCGGCGGGCTGCCGTCTTCGTTCACATCGTGGGGCGCCACGTTCGACCTAACCCTCAAGCCCGATATTGCTGCGCCTGGCGGCCACATTCTGTCGTCGTACGTCAGCGAACCTGGCGAACCCGCAAACATCTACCACGAGCTCAGCGGTACCAGCATGGCTACTCCCTACGTGGCCGGCGTGGCCGCGCTCTACATTGGCCAGCATGGCAGTTTGCGCGGCAAACCGAACGGGGCCCTCGACCTGCACGCACGTATCATAAGCTCTGGTCGTGCCTTGCCCTGGTCTGACGGCTCCAGCCGCAACTTTGGCCACCTGGCTCCGCCTTTGCAGGTTGGCGGCGGTCTGGTGGATGCCGTAGCTGTGCTAGGCTATCAGACACAGATCTCGTCGTCATCCCAGAATAAGCCCAAGTTCTCGCTCAACGACACGCACCACTTCTCGCGCTACCACAACATCGACATTGTCAATACCGGATCAACCGATCTCGAGTACACGTTTGACGTCCAGGAGGCCGGTGGATTTGAGTCATACTGGACCGCCGAGGCTGCCAACCAGAATATTTCGATTGTGCCGCGGGTCAAAGATCTGGACGAGATTGAGCCCTTCAACATCTCGACGCCAGTATGGCTGCCGCAGGGGCGATTTGTCGTCCCGGCCGGGCAGACCAAGAAAGCACAGTACGTTAAGAAGCTCAGGGTGTCTCCTACCTAAATACTAACAACTGTGGGTAGCGTGGCTTTTGATATCCCTGAGGGACTAAATGCGACGAGAATGCCGGTTTGGAGCGGCAACGTCATCGTTAAGGCGAGCAACGGAGAGCAGCTTTCGGTGCCCTATTTTGGTACGAAGACGTTTCCACAAATAAAGACAGGTTCATAAGGCCCAGCTCTCCATATGCTAACATATTTCCTTCTAGGAGTCGGCGCAAGCATTGAGCACACATTTGGAGACGTCTGGTACTCATCGTCCGGATTTCCATTCTCGATGTCTGGTGTGAATGCAACGCGTATCGAGAACAAATCAACGTGAGTTTTAGTGTCGTGGTGGCGGAAAGTGGATAACCACGCCACTCTGACTCACCATGGTTACAGATACACTTTCAACCTCTCGCTGAAGGCCCAGGACTTTCCCAAGATCCGCTGGGTTCAGCAATGGGGATCGACCGAACTTCGCTGGGATGTAAGTGCACTGTGGCCCTACGAACACGAAGTCCTGGCTGAATCCTGACACCATAACACAGATCTTTGATGCTTCGTACGCCGAACACCACTGGAAATACCCGCCTGTCGTCGGCAAGGATCACTTCGTCGGCGCCGTCGCTTGCTTTGACTGGCAGCAGAGCGCCAACTACCCGGTCTTCGACCCGGCCACCGACAACCCCAACAACACCGTGGCCTACCCCATGCATGACGTGCTCCGGGACGATGTGTACGAGGCTTGGTGGCTGGGCCAGCTGGCCAACGGCTCAACCATAGCACCGGGAAAGTACAAGATGCGCTTTGCGGTGCTGAAGCCGTTTGGCAACCCGGCACACTCGGACAATTGGAGCATCTGGAAGACGCCAGACATCACCATTGTGTAATGGGGTGTAGAGACGGCAGGTTTAAAAGATTGCCTGGAGTTCCTTTCACGGGACGCAAGCGCTATCGAGGTTATCTAAGATAAAGGCTGAACTACTACTATACGCTAGCTTATTGGTAGAAGTCGATATTAACAGCGTAGCTACTTCATATCGTTGCCTGCTTATGTCACGTGTTTCATACGCTTATTTCGGGCTATAAATCACGCTGTTGCTTTGGAAACAATTCCCTCAAACTGTAACGATCTCGAGCCACTTGTCGCGATTCTTATAGTCCTAATTAAGCAATTTGATGGACAACATGGAGCCTCACCATTCGAAACGTGAGAGAATTAAGACGTTTCTGTAAGCTCCAGTGGATACCATCCTCATTATGATGGATAATCTATAAATTCTAATAAGGGGGGGTCCAGAGGAAATGAGCTGCACCATGCCGGTGACGAAATTCTGAAAGGAAAGCTCAAATTGGAGCACTCCTTGGGTTTAGGCCACGTACCAAATGTGATACCCCCGTCTCAGGCGCAAGTTCACTCCTTGGATGAACGTATTGTTGAGATTGGTTGGCATCCTGTTGCTGGATTTGCCGGGAAGTGGTTTGCCGAAAAGACTGGACTTGGCCGCTTGATTACACAAAGGATTCACAAATACCCGGATCCAACACAACATTGGGCAATTTTAGTCGGTGACTATGCACACGAACTATGGATGGTACGTACCTGTGATATTCAGTTATTGTATGTTGAATATATCAACTGACGGTAAAAGGATGAGAACTTGGACGTGATATATATTAACGAAAAAGTTGTTCGCGAGGAGTGGCATACCTTTGAGGTTGGAAAGACGCGATTCAATGACGAGGCTCTTCGCCAAGCCGGTAAGTTATAGCATTTTTGCAGACTATATTTTCAAGTTTGCTAATATATGTTTACATATATATATATATATATAGGAGAAATGGTCATTTACAACATGCGACAGAAGCACCCTGGCTATAATTTAATCACTAACAATTGCCAAAACTTTGCAATTCTCTTGTTGGATGCTATACAAATTGGCAAGCATCGTGAATTTGGTTCCAGCTTCGCTATATACCAAAGAGCAACGGGCAAGGGGAGCATCGGAGACCTTTTTAAAGATCGCCCACTACAAGATGAGGAAGAAGCTGCCACGGCCATGGCCATTGAAGAGGCCGAGGAAGGCCCGGGAGCAGCATCCGTGTCTGTAAGTGTTGAGGATGGGGTAGAGAAGAAAAGCTACCTTAACAACATTATTAAAGCGGCACAAAAAGTCATGGATGACAATACCACAAAGCTTGACCTGCACCATTCAATTCATTAGTTCATGTTTCAATTCAATCTTGTTATTGTATTTATATCATTTCACTTGTATTTTTCAGCAGCGTAACAATCATTTGAAGACACAAGGTAGCCGATTCATATTATAATGACAGACATTCAGATTGCTCATTGTTAACCAACTACACTTGAGTGATATTAAAAGCCAAAAAATGCACGATATTTGCCCCTACTGGAGTTCGAACACTACGGAGTACGGATTGTCTTACGTGTTTATGTGGGGTTCTCAATTACGGGCAGAATAAGCGTTGATTACTGTACGGCTTTAGTTCCATTTTCCAGCTGGCGCACTCGACATTCAACGTCGCAGTAGCAACTTGTCAACCAGCCCAACTGTCGAAATCACATGCTCGCCAAAGGGGGCATGGACGGTAGCTAGAAGGCTTGTTTCTCATTACTTCTTTGCGAACTTATTCTTGGCATGAGAGGCCCTTAGGATCATGGGCCAACTTCCATAACCATGTCTCTATTGTTACCCCAAAATCGCAAGCTCCGCCATCTTCGCGGCATCTACCTACGAAATGTGACTTGGTCGAGAATACGAGGCCAAGCCTCTGATGACAATTCCATCAACAAATCGCCAGAAAAGTTGGAATCTTTACGTTTGAGCCAATCACTCCACCAGACGCACTCTAGCGACAATCTCCAAGCCGAAAAGGCACGAAACAGACGATCGACGTTGTCCAATGCAACTTCACACACTCGCCAACGAATTCTGGAGATTTCGTCCGAAAGAAACGGTCTTGATGCATTCTTTTCTCTTCATACGACAAGCATGGAAGAGCCGATATATATCAGCGAAGTGGAAGAGAAGGCCACCGTGAGTACTGCCCTGTGAGAGCCAGATCTTGTCAAAATACTTACAGCATCTTATGACTTTCAGAATTTCAACTTCCGCTTCTTCGATCTGTCCAAACTCGATCCCCTCTTATCGCGCTCTTCTCAGCTGATAATTAAAGTTTGGGTTTATCGCTTAGGCACTTGGATTCTATTGCTCGAAGACGATGTGGACTTGCGATTCCTCGGCACGGTAGTATCCCTCCAAAATAGCCACTACCCCCCCAACTGTGTGATATTTCACCTCGTCGACGGTATATACACTTTTGGTTCTCGAAATCAAGTCCCGCTTCCGAAACATGGGCCAACACTTCCTTCATCTTCATACACAGCACTCATGAGGTTCTGTAACCTGGAAAACTCCATTCGCGATTCTCTTATAACACAAGACGCGCTTTCCACACACATTGGCAGTTTGCTCAAGCAATATGCCACCTTTGGTGTGTCTGATGTCAACGAAGCAATTCAGAGAAACACAAAGGGTATAGCGCGCCAGAGACGAGCGCTTTTGCTTGCAACAAAACGGCATCATGACATTCTCAATTCTATCCAAACAAGAAGCGCCGCAATTGCAACCGGCCGAATTGTGCAGCAAAAGGCGTGGAATGACGTGGAGCATGCCGCCACCAAGCTGACCGCCTCGAAAAAAACCATCGCAAGTACAGTATACAATATTCATGGTCAACGCCGTCGAATATGCACAGATCTGATTGCGATTTTCCCTATATCACCAGTGCCTTCGGCACAGCCTTTGTTTTTCCAAATTTGTGGCTTGCCTTTGCCAAACACTGAATACGGGCCAACATTGACGGGAGCGGCAGCAGGAGAAGATACGCTGTCAGCCGCCCTTGGGTATGTGGCTCTACTAGTGAACCTATTACAGGGTTATTTAGGAGTTGCTCTCCCCTACTCTATATCTCCATATGGCTCACGGTCAACAATTCGCGACGACATCAGTAAAATATCTGATGTCCAACGAGATTTCCCACTCTACATTCCAAAAGGGGGGCTCAACTCACAATACCGCTTCGATTACGGCTGGTTTCTCCTAAACAAGAACATAGAGACACTATGCAGCTTTCACGGCTTGAAGGTCGTGGATATTCGCCACACGCTACCGAATTTGAAATATCTGTTGTATGTATGTAGTTCTGGTTCGGATGATCTGCCTCAGAGAAAAAAAGGCGGCATTCGTGGACTCTGGTCATCATCGACACAACAGCATCACGCGGCGACCCCTGCATTGAGGAGCGACGCCAGTATAGCAAATGGCTACAACGAAAGCACTGAGGATCAATCTTCTAATGTACAATCTTCAGTTCCGTTGTCAGGCGTTTCGGAACAGCTTGACGCCGAAGACAAAGACTCTGTACCTTTTGATGAGGCACTCTCGGCACCAACCTTGAGGACAAAGGGACTGCGAGAGAATCTTTCTAAACAAGGCCATTAGTTTGCTTCATTTCCCCCATATTTCTTCCATCTTGTCGGGGCTTAGTGGCCTAACATCGTTGTTTCTGAGCTACTGTTTGCAATTGTATCATTACAGTTTCAGATCCAGCCTTTAACAACAGTCCCTACCGGCTAGATGATTATTATACCCTGCTGGCTTATTTTAACAAAAATTGAAGTAAGGCAGAAGCTGTTGAAAAAGTTAAAATCAATAGCTCTTCTGCATTGCTACTTCAGTGTGGTGTTTAGGCAAAGGCTGCCACGTTAACGTCATGGTCGAGCACATCCGTCGTAGGAATAGGCCGATCTTCTTCACCAGCTCGGGTCCTCTCTGACAGTTGAGCCGCCCAAGTAACCGCTTTGCCATAGTTCAAAGCCATTTTAACCAAAACCTCCATTATCGGACAGTTCCTTTTAACACTCTCGTAGCCATCGAACTCAACAGTTTCAATACTTTCGATTTTGGAAAGAATGCCATCCAAGAGATTACGTGAGAATTCTTCGTAAAATCCTGGTTTCCGAAATCCGTCCAGCCAGCTAAGACTAGGGTCAAGTTGAACAAAAACATTGAGCTGCCGGACATTCACACACTCTTGCAGCCCAAGTGCATCGTTAACTATCCAACCTCGAGGGGGTTTGTTGAATCCTGGTCCGAGACGAAGCTCGAGCATGGTTATATCTGTGCGTTGGGATGATGATAGTCGTGCCAAAAGTGGCCGCTTCGTTTTGAAGAAACGTCCGGGATATGTTGGAAATATACGCAGCACGCGAGAACTGTAAAAGTAGTGGGATGCCTCAGTATAAATTCTGCGGGAGGTGCGTAAAATGGCCAGTTTGCGATGTATGGTTTTGAAATTGTCGGGGTGGAGGTCCAAAACAGAAGCCCCGCCGAAATGGAAAGCATATATCTTTATTCGTAATTCAGGAGGTAGGTCTAGGAATCGAAATGGTGTGCTTGTCCGGCTGGCTTCTGCTAATTCAACATTGGCAGTTTTTTGAGGGCCACGATCTCTGATAGAGAGCTGGAAAATGGGGGTGACTATTTTGCTTTCGAACTCCTTGTCGTAAGCTGGTGAGCCAGTCGAAAGGTGTTGTGCGGCTTTAGGAAGTGTCGTGATTACAACCTTCGGAGCGTCTTGAGCCCCGTCGGCCGGTGAAGACCTTGATCGCGCTGCTTTTGACATCTTGGATTCCAGATGCTGTAAGTAGCCTACTGTTGGCACTGGCAAAACACTGTCAACAGTGTTCTTGCGTCTGAAAGTGAAACCGCTGCCGTGGCTAGAAAGATTCAAATACACAGAAAATTTATAAAAGATTCGCAAAGGTAAGCCATTTCGACGCGCAAATCAAAATTCACCGCTCATATCGCTTCGAAGGATCAATAGACTATTTTTCCTGGGGCAAGCTTTATGCAATAGAGGGCATCCCCATTGGTGCACCGAAACCCCATCGTATGGAGTTTCCCCTCTGAACTTCGACGGGGAAGGCTCTCGTGGCTATCAATAGACGTATAAAGCAGCATACAGATACCGAAAAGAACTCGGAATGAGAAAATGAAGAACGGAAGCGATTACTATTACCGTTTCTCATGAGGGGATGTGATGACAAATCATAGTCTCCCCCACTTCGCAGGCTGGAAGAAGAAATATCCGCAAACAGCTGGGCAGTTATCATGATTCAGCCCCATTTTTCCCAGCTTTCTTACGGCAAGCGTAAAAATCTGCACAGTCCATCGGCTTAATTGATCTCCTACATCTGGCAATGGTATCCTAGACTCGTCGTATTTCGCCAGGCGCATTCACGATCCAGCCTTCTGAATATGTTACTTCAGTCGGTCGGTCGCCTATCAAGGCTGCCGCTTTTGACAGGCATTCCCAGAGTGGCTGTCACGGCGAGGACTGCTCTTCCAAGAATCACCTCGAATCATCAATCAAATAGATTGATGACACGGTCAAGACCACGGCAGGGTCGATCTCCGCAACCAGAGCATCCAAAAAAGTGCGTATAAATAATATATTTTACTTTCCTGACCTGTTTGGACTTTGGTGGGGAGGCATCAGCAAAGCGGCCCTCGTGGATGTAACAGCCGTTAACATGTTTAGCCCCTCTGATCGATTACAATCCGAATCACGCACCAATGCTGACACCCCGGAGACACCACCAAACCTACATTCAGCCGATTTCAAAGATGGCCAAGTGCCATTTTCCTCTTTACCTGACCTGACACGGGGCATCCCTTCGACGCTAGAGCACGAGGCTGCTGCCGCTGCCAGTCAATCGAGTCTAGCAACCGTTCACGAGCCTGCAATTCCTCATGGCCGTAAAAAAGGCGAACTACCAGCCTCGGCTTACATATCATCATCAGAAAAACGGCGCCAGCGGATAGCTAACTATGCTTTTGGTGGCATAGTAGGCTTAGGACTTGTCGGCTTGATTTTCGCCGGTCGCGATTGGGACGAAGAAGAGTTAGAGAGATACCCGGATGTTCCCAACGGGTGGGGCTTGGGTCTTTGGTGGAACCGCGCTTCTACTCGCACAAGGAACCTGTTGTCCTATTACCACGAGCCAGCATTCGAAAAGTTACTTCCCGATGCCGATGCGGACCCGAATCTTGCGCGCCCATATACTTTGTGCATAAGTTTGGAGGACATGCTTGTTCACAGCGAGTGGACTAGGGAGCATGGATGGCGCATTGCAAAACGGCCTGGTGCTGATTACTTCCTCCACTATCTCAGCCAGTACTATGAGCTAGTCCTTTTCACCACGGTCCCGGCCGCTTTTGCGGAACCGATTGTGAGGAAGATGGATCCCTATCATTTCATAGTATACCCGTTGTTTCGTGAAGCAACAAAGTACAAAGATGGCGAGATTGTCAAGGTGTGTTCTTTTTGACCTCAATCCGCTCTTGCCTAAACGGTTGAGAGCTTCTGCAAGAGGACAATGCTAACCTGAGTAAGGACCTGTCTTATCTGAACCGCGACCTTTCAAAGGTTATCATTCTGGACACCAACCCAACGCATGTTCGCGATCAGCCTGAAAACGCTATAATTCTACCAAAGTGGAAAGGTGATGCCAAGGACACTGGGTTGGTCGATCTGGTGCCATTTCTCGAATATGTCAATGTGATGCAGTTTGGAGATGTCCGAAAGGTCCTCAAATCATTTGAGGGCAAAAATATCCCTGTTGAATTTGCCCGTCGCGAAGCCATTGCGAGAGCCAAATTTCAGAAACAAGTCGAGAATCAAAAGAAGAAGAGGTCACACCAAGGAGAAAGTGGGGTTGGCAGCCTCATGTCACTGCTCGGCTTGAAATCGAGCAATATGAGCCTTTCCACTTCGCCCGATGGGGAGGCTCATATGGCTGAAGAGTTCGCCCAGGGAAAGATGATTCAAGACATTGCTCGGGAACGAGGGCAGAAAATCTACGAGATGATGGAGAAAGAAATCCGAGCGAATGGAGAAAAATGGCTCAAAGAAGAAGCGGAACAGCAAGAAAAACTTCAGCAGGAGGCTATGCAAAACATGAAGCAGTCTTTCACGGGCTGGTTTGTTAAAGGCGCTGCAACGTCCGAAAATGAGCAAAACAAACCAGGCATAGGATCCAAATCCTGAGTTCCAACGCCTGGAAGACTAAAAATTTGGGCTGCAAAGCGCTCAGTGTCATACCACTATGTACAATTCTACTCTCGTACCGCGTTCAGGGCCAGACTTGCGATGTAAATCAAGTTCCGGTGAAACATGTACCAAATATCTTGTAGTTATAGACGCAGTCGTACCCAATAATCTAGCATATATCCTCACTAATGAAGAATTGAACAAAAGGGGCAACATTGCATTTGAAAAAAGAAAAAAACTCGCTATGCTTGTCGTCAATATCAATAATCATCTTATCCTTGCCTCATCTACTGCTGCTTGGGAGTTGCGACCTTGCGCACTCTTGGTACAGATGCTAGGACTGACCAACGAGACTCCAACAGACTAGTGATACCATACGCCAGTATCCCAATGACTGTGATGAGATCGAGGACGTGAACTATCCACCAAAAATGCTGTCTTCCCAACGCGCAAGTCGTAAATTCAAACTCCCACTCCCATTTCCCTTCGTCAAACCAAGCACTCAATAGACCGGCATTGCCGCCAAAATCTCCCATCATGCTTCGCACTGTGATTTCTCGCAACCCTGGGTGCTCGTTTTTCCCTACAATACCGGTGGACTTTGCGAATGACCATCGTACAGTCTCCCATGAGCGGTCCTCCGCCACTGCCCCCATCGATTGGTTGACAAAATGATACGTATCACAGCCCTCATGGTCATGACCATTGAGTACAACACCTTTGCGTCCTTTACCGTGGGCAGGCGCATTAGTGTCGGCATGCATTCCAAATATTCCTTCTAGAAACCCTTTTGAAGCAGCTTCGCTTAGTAAGTTTTGTTCTCTTAAGGTGCCATCACTTTCGTGGAAAGTAAAGTATGGTGAATCAACACATATAGACTCCGGCTTGTATAGAGGAATGTGTGTAAGCAAGACGGTGAAGTGACCCTTGTATTCGACTGGTGAGGCTGTGTTTATAACCGCATTGATGAACTGGTATGTTTTGTCCTGAATGTCGGTGTTCAGAGCTGGGGTATCAAGGTTCATATCGTTAATGTTGACAATTCGTAGTTCTGGGGGGAGGCGGTCAGAGCCCGGGTTTTCGATTTCGTCGTAGATACCACTGGAAGCGTTTTTGCTGAGTGTGTGTAGAGGAAGTTCAAACCTCAATTCGTAGTTTGCTTTGCCAAACGAGCGTTCGAATCTAGACATGCGCTCTTCTGTGATATCTCCCGCATATCCTATGTCGTGGTTTCCCACAACATTAATGATTCGATTCGTCCATTCGTCCGCTGCATCGGCCGATGCTGATGGATTCAGACGCCCAGACAAAGCATAATTGTCAGCCGGAAAAAGGGCCAGGTCGTCCGGTACGCGCTGGCTATTGTGGAATACGCGACTCCAATACCGATCAGCGCGGAGATTAAATTCATCATCATCAATCCATTGGCTACCAAGGAGATCCCCCAGAACAGAAACGTGGGTTGGAACAGCCCACCATCGCATAGTGCGATAGATATGCGCCAAATAAAAGTCGTTGCCAAACAAGTCAATGCGTTTCCGTGCCGATTCCAGAGTATTTGGTGTGTCTATAAACAAAAAGTCCACCAACTCATGACATATTTGGCGTAGACGCTCACGGATATGCAAATTGCCATCATCTGATAACGCAAGATCGAGAGCCCGGGCAAGATGTGGAAAAGAGGGCGCATGAGCATTCGGTATCGATGAGTCTCCTTCGAGTTGCGGATCGCCGAGTGCGAGAAGACGGAATGGCGCAATGGTCCGGCGTGCTGTATCAGATTGGCCGATAGCATTTCCTATTCCTCGCGGAAGGTGAAGCTTCACCGTTTCCACGAAAGCGTCGAAAGACGGACCGGCTTCAGCGGCACCATGATGTCCATTCGCAGGAAGTGGGAACGCACATCCTCCAAATACCGGATATAAGTAGAGGTAGAATGTCAAAAGTATAGCCAAAGGAGAAAGGACGCACAAGGCGTTGCGAAGCCGGTTCACCGGGGAGGAGGACCACATGTGCAGAGCTTCATACGGAATATGCTGTAAGTTTTGACGCGTATGAAGTTTCGAGTTGAGATCAGAAACAAACACCGATATATCGACAGAGTGTGTGCAGTCGCTTTGTTTAAATCAAATCTAGTAATGTGTTCAGGAGATCTGTTCGCCCCTTTAAGTTTTGTCTCTACTGGACCCACTTAGTGATTACAAAGAATTGCTAGCTGAGAAAATGGAAATCCCCACATACAAAGTTTCAACATATTGTATGCGATGCGTATACACCACCCGAACGAGAAATTGGTCGCTAATACATTCGTAGTGAAACAATTTCTCGTGGAGTTATTAGTGTCTGTCCGCCCTGGTACAACATCAGTTGGTTCTGAAGTCAGGTACTATCGTCCTCATCCAAGGTAGGAAATTTGACATTAAATCGTGGAGCGTCCGCCATTGCATCGCCAGTTTGTATATCAAAGGCCAGAATGCAATTGTCTTTCAGTCTTAGACTTGTAGGTGTTTCGTTTCCTGTAATTTCTAGGTGTTTCCAGCCATATGAGGGATCCTTGTAATTCTTTAGAACGGCAAATGATATTCTAAACTGATCGCGTTCCGTTGGGATCATAGCGGTCCCCATCGAAAGATCAGATCCACTCAGTCCAGCGGGGTAACGTTCTCGAAGAATCGCGAGGAGATCATCTGTGATTTGTGAAAAGGGAGTCTCGGTTTTGGAGAAATAGAACACTGTATGTAGTCCATTTTTAAACCGAAGCGATATGGCATCCTCGTCGATTGTCTTCGCCTGAACTCAGCCCCAATAGAGGAGAAGAAAGTTAGCAAGAACAGAATTGCAACAAGGGTGGCATCAAGGTGCTCGAGAGGTGTTGACTACCATCGCAGTTCTTTTCAAAGCTTTTCTCGGGAGCGTGCGCAGTGGGTAAGATGAACATCAATTGAGCTTGTACGAAGTTGCGTTCTACTTGATCTCCGTACGTTGTAATCAAGATGGTGGGGTTAATGTGGGTCTATTAAGTTACTAATGGCCGAGTTGAATAAACTCAGATCTGCGCAAAGAACTTTCGAATCTTTACCCATCGGGTGACGACAATGCCTGAAGCTGGAACATGCAGTCAGCGTATAATGACACAGCCCATAAAATGCCAACCAGTCTAGATCGGCCATGGACGCAATCGCGTCTTTCCCTGCCCGATCCCATTCGCATCCCGGTAGCAAGTTTGACCTCTTTTGTTGTCGGTATGGGATTAGGTGTTGCTCAAGGCAGTACCATGGCTGGTATGCGCTTTAGGGCCGAGCATGCTCATAAACTACCACAAACAACAACGGGGTGGTATCTCTACCACAAATCTAAAAACTACCATATTGCTTATGGGGGTATTCGTGAGGGGTTTAAAATGGGGGCCAAAGTGTCGTTCTGGACCACGGCGATGGTCGGCATCGAAACGCTATTCGACGAGTACAGGGGCACCATGGATCTGATCAATACGGTGTTGGCATGCGTTACAGTTGCAGGCGGTTTCAGTTTGTGGAGTAGGCCTATTTCTCAATCCTTCTCGATGCCAAAAGACTGACTACAACTCGCCAATTCTTCTAGATCGACTACCTCTAGCGACAGCAGCACGCACAACGAAAACGGCAATTCTGGTTGGGCTTGTTTTTGGTGGGGTTCAAGATGTTGCGGGTTTGGCACGTGGCCGAAAAATCGGATATGTTGAGAGTGTCAGGACTGCTCTTCACACTGCAAACAGCAAGCGACTGACATAAGACCGACTTCCTTTGGCCTGTCGACTTTTGGTCCGTTATCGCCAAGCCTATTTTATTTACATACTTGACTTAGGTTTATGTCACGCAGTGGCTTTCACCGAGTTAAAGCGTAAATGCTAACGGCAAATGACCTTTTGATAAGTTCCGTAACCAAATGGTCACAATACTAGTATTACGTGCTGTAAGGCTAAACTCCTAATGGCAATGCTCTCCATGAAAACGTTGGCTATCTGAGCTACTTATCGGTTACCATCGGCTTTGCTATATGACTGGACCAAAAGAAGAAAGTGCGACTTTGATAAGGACCAGCGTCATTGTTAAATACCGCCCCCCCACGTCTTCGCATCAGAAGAGGAGCGTAAGCAAATGTCAGAAGATCGCTGTGACCCCAGCCGTAGGTGAGGTAGGTGTATGTTACTGAACAGCTTCCTAAACCCTTCTAGGGTTTCATAGATCTACAATTCCTCGTTTCTTTGAAGAGCTAATCTTGTTAACTCTAGAGTTTGTGTCATCTTGCTCTGCGTGGGGCTAGCTGCTGGAAAGCATGGAGAGAGGTCTCTTGATGACGCGGCAAAGAGCCCTCCCCAAAGCATTGGTGTCTGTCCAAAGGGAGCGTCTGCTTAATGTATCGAGGCGTCTTATTCACCTTCAGGAGAACAAGTCCAGTGTCTCCGCTACCCCAAATGGCCACGTATCAGTGCCCGGAGGGAGAGCCAGGGAGCCTCGCGAAGAAACAAGCAGTGCGCTGCCGCCGCGCACAGCGCCGTTATCTATCCTTCCACTCGTGACCATCCTTCGCTCCCTGATGACTCTGACCGTCTCGTCTTCTCGGGTCATGCTTCCTCCTTCCTTGGCTATCATGAACCTGTTAGCACATAGTCACAGTCCTTTTCTCAATCCCGACAAAAATCCGCTTCTGCACCTGTTGATGAAGAAAACTTTCTATGCACAGTTCTGTGCCGGAGAGAACACTACGGAAGTACAGAACACGATCAGAGGTCTAAAGGAATTGGGCTTTCATGGTGTGATACTGGGGTATGCCAAAGAAGTCGTGCTTGGAGAAGACGAGGCAAGGGGTCTTTCCTCGGAACAGACACTTGATTCAACACGCATTGCTGAAAGCGAGATTTCTTCGTGGGAAGCTGGGACAATACAAACGGTTTTTCTGGCGGAAGCAGGGGATTTCGTCGCTTTGAAGTAAGCAATGCTTTGGCCACAATTTTCTCCGTTACGAAACGTGGGGTGATGTGGTGGGACACTGTCCATCGGTCTGGGTATTAGTTCGGTCTTTGCTAACTTTGCGCAGATTTACCGGTGCTGGTCGGCAGGCTCTCCTTAACTTGTCAGAGAAACTGTCGCCATCGCCTCGGCTAGCGGAAGCTATCGACAAAATCTGTGCCCTCGCTGCATCGCGAAACATACGCCTGCTCTTTGACGCAGAACAACAAGCTTTGCAGCCGGGTATTGACGCTTGGACTCTTTCTTATATGCGCAAGTACAACTCGCCCACCGCGGCCACTGTTTACGGGACCTATCAAGCTTATCTGAAGGCAACGCCAACTACACTCTCAGAGCATCTGCGCGCTGCCAGCGACGGCAATTTTGCGTTGGGGGTAAAGCTAGTTCGCGGAGCATATCTGGGCTCGGATCCCCGTCACCTTATCCATGATACGAAGAAGGACACCGATACTGCGTACGATGGTTTAGCAGAGGCTTTGTTGCGCAGGGAGTGGCGACCTCCTCTCATTTCCAGTGGCACGCCTGAAAAGTTTCCTGCGGTTAGTCTTGTCATAGCCTCACACAACAAAGACAGCGTCCACCGCGCCAAGTCAATACTGTCTTCGGGAGCGCCCACTTCGGATGTTGCGTTTGCGCAATTGCAGGGCATGGCGGACGAAGTCAGTTGTGACCTCGTAATGGGCTCCGGTAGTGCAGCTCCAAAGGAGAGTTCGCTACACCCTCAGGTGAAGGCATACAAGTATCTAGTCTGGGGCTCAACTGGAGATTGTATGAAGTACCTTCTTCGGCGGGCGCACGAAAACAGGGATGCTGTGCAGAGGACCACGAGCAGTCGCGATGCAATGCTCTCCGAGTTATGGCGACGGCTGAAATCACGAGTTTCTGCTTCTGGAAAATAAGAAGCATATCACCCCTTTTACTTTTAAAGGGTCCTACTTCCCAGGTTTGTTTAGATACGTACAAGCATTTCTCTTAGGTATAAACGAACCCATAGATAATATAGAAAGTGAAGCCTTACAAGCCTCGCAATGCCATGGCCCCTAATACAAGAGCCTCAAGCTCTTCCTTTTCGACCTCTCGAGATTTTCCAGCTAATGCCGGGACCCCAGTGACCTTGAAATACCTTTTAACTTTTGCCACGTCCGTGTAATCTTGACTATTGAACTCAGACAACGGTATCGGCCTGCCTTTGACGTGCTCCATCAGATGTGCCCGGATCTGGGGTTCGTGGACATCTTCACCCGGACACATTATTTTCACAGCCATGACCGTTTTTGTGTGCGGCGTAATTCCGTAGCGCCGATATGCTTCTGCAATCTGCGTGTTTCACTCTGGGTTAGCACAAGCATTGGTCATGAAGGATATGGCCATAGAGTTTTTTCAACATTTAAGGAAGGACTGATAGACAAAACTGTCTCCGAATGAACGTTTGGAGTCTTCAGTGTGTTGTTACAGTGTGCTAATACAGCCTGGTATATCGCAGCAGAAATATGTGACCGAGAGACGATCATGGATGCGTCAACAAAAGCATATTCAAAGGAGGCATTGCGGGCGAGTAGCTGCGACTGAAGAAATGCCGCATTCTCAACATCTGCAAACAAAGCAGCGTATATCGAGTATTTCGGTGGTATATGGTCGAGCTCTATCCTTTCAAGCATGATTATTGTCTGCTCGTAGTGCTTGTCCATTGTCAAGTTGAGAATGTTGGTCAGAATTTAATCGTCGCTCCAACTTACCTAATCTGTAGCGGGGTAGCTTTATCTGCCCTTTTTGTATCGGCCGGCTTTGGGCGACAAGGTTCTCCAACAAAGTAAACAAATCCTGCAGTGGGCTCTTTTGACACTGCCTACATCTTGACTAGTATCAAAAACCAAAAGATAGCCTTGATTTTCGGCTGGCTGGCTTGATTTTGTATGTAATGCATCACTTGTATCTGGGGTGGCCGTGTTATAGATAGTGCCCCATATGCATGCATGTGGCCGAGAAAGAAAAGACGAGGGCGGCGGTCCTACAAAAGCAAAACAAGCGTATTTTGTGTGGAGCGTAGCGTTTGGTGGTCTGGGACCGGTTGATCCTGCTCAAGACGCGCGGAGTACAGAGCACTGATGTCGCAAAACTTTAATGAGAGGCAAAATGAAAATTGTGTGGGGACTGGTTCAGGGGGCAGCGCCCCTTGGCGCTTATTGTGCGAAAAAGCACGTCCGTGCCGGCAAATGCACGAAATACTCGTGAGTACGTATCTCAGCCGTCTGGACGAAGATCTCAGAGACCGGTAGATACTCGTGAGTGTGTATAGTTTGATATTACGGAGTCTACATATACTGGGGACATCTTATCCGAGCCCCTTTTTACAAGCACTACTCCATACGAGTACGTCGTATTTTGAGGGTGCTCTCCACCGGCTGTCGCAACTACGCGTTTATTCAAAACATCCAACCACTTTTTTATCTTGCATCTTACAATACAAATACATAGCGCTGTCGCGCTTGTAAAAATCCCATGCCGTAAGATACGTGTTTTACTCCGTGTAAGCGTTACCAAATCGATATTTACGCGTGTTCCCAGTCTTTTAACATGGCTTTTTTCTGGGTACGGTGTGTTTCCACGGATGCATGCATCACCTTCGCAGCTCAAGTATTCAGGTGCTTTTGCATCCATATGCCTGCAGACAACAGTTGATGGAAATCCGTATCTTGAGACGCAAAAGGAAGATGCATCAAACACCAGTGACGTCGTTGGTAAGGACAAAGTTAACTCCATGTCGCTACAATACTCGTAAGATTCTACATCGGAATAGGATCAGGTTATCGGTCCGTTATTGCGCATTGATCTCATAGAAGCCACTGCGCACCTGAGACTTATCAAGTATTGGAGATACACACTGGCGTATTAAATCGCTAGCCTAATACTTTTACTTGTACATTATGGGCCTATGAAGAGAAACTATGTACACTAAAGGATTAGCTGCAGTGGGTCCAAGCATCGCCTCATGATCGAAGATACCCTAGCTGTTATTCAACACTTTCTTCAAGATTGAAAGCGATCATATGCAGTGGGCATCAAGATTGGGCAGCTGGTAATCCGATGTATTTAGCTGCAGCTACAACAGCAACGGAAAGCGGAGCGGAGTTACAAGCATTGCACACAAAGTGCGGAGTTTAAGCGCAGGAAGTACGGAGTAAAAACCCTGGTCGATTATCCCCTGTCTGTGAAGTATCTTGCACTTTAAAGTCCATGCACGAGAGCGTGCGCCTGTAAACGATGCTCGTGCGCGGTCCTACGGAGTCTGAAGAGTCCATGCTCGTGCAAGTAAGTACGGGGTTGCGTCATTTCAGCGCCGGTGCAGCTCGAGACAAGACCTGTGCATGGGCTGCGCCCAATGTGCAAAAGTGCACGAAACGCGTCGGGGCGACCTCTTACGAGAATGCGGAAACTGCTCCGTACTCCGTACATATATATCTTGCACAGTCACAGTATTCCTTTGCCACTACGACGCACTAGTGTGCGCAGTTCCGCAACGTTTTTGTGCTAGGGCTCTAGTTAGTGCCAGGTAATGTGTACGAGTGCTCGTTGGACGGGCTACCCCAAAAGCGACGTTAGATACGGGTTTAACACGCATACCGGGGGTACTGCGTCTGCTACTCACAAGTATCTGCGCGCGTACCTGTACAAATTCGTAAGATAAGATACCTACCTCCAGGATCTCCTTCCTTGGCGGCCGTGCGCCATCAGAGTTTACCAAGAGCAATGCCAGTCCCACACAGCGCATTCTTGCACGAATAACTGGGCACACACTCATTCTTGCACCAGCCGGCTGTCACCCTACTGCCTTGGGAGCGTCTCCGAGGTCCTCCCTCTTAGCGCGCCCCCTACATTCCTCCACGCTTTCCGCCAATGTTGTGCATTTCGCATCGTTTTACATTCTTCACGCTTCTTCATCGTCAGCTACAACTCCTCGTGCTTCCTGTTTCCACACCACACTGCGCATATCGTCCCCGGGGGGCGCACGCCGCAATCCGACACCTTGACACCTTAAAGTTGCTCGCACCACTCCATTGGGCAATAAACAAAAAAAACATTAACCCTTCCAGCTATCCCAAGAGGCACGGCGCCCTCTTTTTTCTCTTCTTGTTTTTTTCTTTACTTGTTCAGACCCAGCCAACACCAAAGTTCACGTAGTGTGGCCACGACCTCGCCAGTGTTCCTCATGTTGCTGCCTCTGCTCTTCTGGCAGCGATGGCTATGCTAAGCTCTCTCTCTATCCGCTCGAGTCTTACTGTGGCACCTCTGGCTATCCAGAAGCTGGGCACTGCTTCTCAGGACCATGGTGTCCATCTGAATACAAATCACGAATCGGCCACATCTTCACTACCTGCCTCGTCCGGCCTCGCATCCAACAGTGTCTACCCGCACTCTGAGATGACGCCGCCAGCAACACCCAACGGATCTCAAGAAGACTTGTCCCACCATACACACAGCCTCATGATTTCTTCTCAGCCTGATCCGCCACCCGTGTTCCACAACTTTTTGCGCGCCTATTATGCCTTCCATCCAAGCTTTTCTCCGGCAGACTCAACCGTGACACTGCCCATGAACGAAGGCGATATCATTCTGGTCCATTCCATCCACACCAATGGATGGGCCGACGGTACTCTCCTTGTGTCTGGTGCTCGCGGTTGGCTGCCGACCAATTACTGCGATGCCTACGAACCAGAAGAGATGCATAATTTGCTGCATGCGCTTCTTAATTTTTGGGATCTCATGCGTAGCACGACCATCAACGACAGCGAAATCTTCGGCAACCAAGAGTTTATGAAGGGAATCATTGCTGGCGTGCGGTATCTTCTTGTTCGTCCCCCCCCCCACCCCTCCCATTCATCCCTCATCCCGTCTTTCTTGTGCATGAACTCGGGCGATCTCGTCCGCTCCCGTATGGGCATGGGACTAACCTGCACAGGAGCGAACACAGTGCCTGACGAGAGAGTCTGCGTTGGTACAACGCCATGATGGAATTCGGCGTGGTCGCAAGTCGCTTCTCTCCGAACTGTCGTCACTGGTCAAATCGGCAAAACGCTTGCAGGAATATCAAAGACAGCCTATATCAGGCGAGAATGTCAATGACATCATCGATGAGATGATTCTCAAGGCTTTCAAAATAGTCACCAAGGCAGTGCGCTTCTTTGATATCCTAGAAGATGACCGTCGGCAACAAACTCCTGCAATGGACGGCGTGGCGACAGTTGCTGAAGAGGCTGCAGTCCCTCCTACTCCGCCTGCAGATAGCACCACGTTTGGTGCGAGCAACCAAACGCTGACCACTTCGACGTCTGCTCCGGCAACGCTAAACACGACTGTCCCTACTACAGGTTTGGTTATCAACAAGAGGTTGTCCAACGTGACACGTACCTCCTACCATCGCCTCTCACATACGAGCTCGCCTGGCAACCATAGACTGTCGTCCTCCAGCATCTCTCACCGAGTGTCCCTAGCTGGTCCGTCCCCGCTGTCACAGCCTCACAATCTAGTCTCTTACCGGCTCAGTGATCGCCATGATACCTTCCTATCATACCTGGGCTCATTTATCGGACGTTTGCACCTGCAATCGCAGTCTAGGCCACACTTGGCCTTGGCCATCAAGCAGTCAGCCACATCTGGTGGTCAACTCCTGGTCGTGGTAGATGTTGTTTCCGGCCACGACTCGTTGTCAAGGGAGATCTTACATCAACTCCGTGTTGCCATGTGCAATCGCATCTTGGAATTGGCGACCTTGGCGAGAGACATACTCACCAACCCGTTTTCCGAGGCCGAGGACGTCATCATGCCTCAGGACAATAGCCGTCTCCTGACGGCTGCCACAGACTGTGTGAAGGCTACCGGTGAATGCGTTGCCAAAACCAAATGGGTCATTGAGCGCATTGGTGATTTTGAATATGTATTTGACGACGCAACCCTGGCCTTCGACTTCGACTTCTCTATCTTGGATGCTACCGTCAGCACCACCACAAACGGCACCACGATGGCGTCTGCACCAAGCAGTGTGCAAAACAATTTGCCCCCTGCCAGCGTCGTTCCCGGTGCGCTTTCTGACGCAGGTGAAGAGCAGCGTTCTGTTGTCAGTGATTCGGCTTCCACTACCAAGTCCGTCACATCATCCGCCGCTGGACTGCGCTCTACCCCCGGAACTGGGCCGTCATCTGTCGAAACGCCTAGCAACGCCATACCGTCAAAGCCTGTGTCGTCCGCAAGCAACAAAGGAAGAAATCTCACGATCAACAAACCCCTGCCCAAAGTCCCTTTGGTCACTTCACCTGTGGAAAGCCAATTCCAGCTTCGTCAACATGCCATGCCGACTTCGCGTCCACAGTCCGTTCTTGGAGAAGAAAGCCTACCAGCTAGTATGGTTTCGTCTGTTTCTTCACTTCGGCCTTCATTACCTTCACTTCAAAAATCGGCGACGCGTGTGCCGGGCGCCGATTACAGCCCGGTCGAACAATCCCCGGCTCACGACGCAGAGCCTCTATCCTCCTTGCGCTCTGATAGTCTGATGGCACTGAGTTCAGCTACCGCGAGCACCAATGCAAGTCATGACTCCCAATCGAGGCTATCACAGTCCTCAACTCGTGCAACCACCCCTGATATCACGATGGCTCCTCGAAATCAGCCGTCCATGTCAGATCTTAGTACAACAACAAGCTCATCACTTGCCGAAGAGACCGAAGATGAAGTCGAGACAAGGCTTCTCGAGCGCACGTATGCGCATGAACTCATGTTCAATAAGGAAGGTCAGGTAACCGGCGGATCTCTGCCTGCTCTTGTCGAGCGGCTCACGACCCACGAATCGACACCAGACGCAATGTTTGTGTCCACATTTTACCTCACATTCAGGTTATTCTGCACACCAGTGGAATTAGCCGAAGCTCTCATTTCCCGATTTGAGTACGTCGGAGAGTCGCCACATATGGCCAGCCCTGTCCGTTTGCGCGTGTACAACGCCTTCAAGGGCTGGCTGGAGTCTCACTGGCGCGACGAAACAGACCGTGAGGCGCTGGCTCTCATCGGGCAGTTTGCAGAGCATCATCTGGGCAGCGTTCTCCCTACCGCTGGACGACGTTTGTTTGAATTGGCCCAGCGTGTGAGCTCGAGCGATGTCACACTAGTTCCGCGGCTCGTGTCGTCTATCGGAAAAACAAATACGGCCATGGCACAGTATGTACCAGCCGATACCCCTCTTCCTTTGCCAATCATCAGCAAGAATCTACTTCACAGTCTGGCAAATTTTAAAATGGGTGGAACCGGCCCGTCTATTATGGATTTCGATCCAGTCGAAATGGCACGGCAGTTGACGATGCGCCAAATGAACATTTTCTGCTGTATCATGCCAGAAGAACTTTTGGGGTCGCAATGGATGAAGAAGGGCGGAATTGGTGCCCCAAACGTCAAAGCAATGTCAGCACTATCGACCGATCTTTCCAACCTCGTTGGCGACACTATTCTGGAATGCTCCGAGGTCAAGAAACGGGCCGCAGTGATCAAACAGTGGATCAAAATCGCCCACCAATGCTTTGAGCTGCACAATTACGACGCGTTGATGGCCATCATATGCAGCCTCAACAGCTCAACAATCACCCGTCTTCGCCGTACTTGGGATCTAGTGTCTCTGAAGCGGCGCGAAATGTTACACACATTGCAAGCTGTTGTCGAGCCAGCACAAAATAACAAGGTCTTGCGGAGCCGTCTCCATGACCATGTCCCGCCATGTTTACCATTTCTGGGAATGTACCTTACAGACTTGACGTTTGTAGACATTGGCAATCCAGCAACAAAGCAGCTTCCCGGCCAAGATGGTGGTGAACATGGGGGCTCGAAATCCGGCAACGATGGACTCACCGTTATCAACTTTGACAAACATACGCGGACGGCGAAAATCATTGGCGAGCTCCAGCGGTTTCAGATTCCCTACCGCCTAACGGAAGTTCCTGATATTCAAGAATGGATTGGTGATCAAATCAGCCGCGTGCATGGGATGAACAACGCACAGGTTTCTTACTATCGGAAGAGTCTTTTGTTGGAACCACGCGAGACACAAGCGTTGAGGTCGATTGTAGACACTGGAAGCACTCCTGCGGCGAACGGGGCTCCGTCCATCAAAGAACCCCCAGCCCGAACAGATCTCTTCTCTTGGATGCGAGGCAACAATGCAACCGTCAGCAGCCCAGTCAATGGGGCTTTTGTCTAGCTTGAGGGGGTAGAGTTCATGTATTACGATTTTAGTTTCATATCCGTGTTACGGTTTACTGGGAGGGGGCTTTGGGAGGAGGTTGGTTGGTCTTGGTTACACATTTTGGGGGGAGAACGGAAGAGTGTCAACTTACGAGTTTCTTTTTTTCAGTGTTACCACGTCATATCCCCCTTATGATACCCACGCCTATTTGAATTTCTCCTGCAGAATCTGTTTGCTTAAGGTGCTGTAAAGATGCCGCTGTATGTATGAATTTCTAGTGCATTGTCATGGTTCCATAATCAAAAAAACTCAAATTTGTTTGACTATGTACTGTTGGTTCACCTTGCTATCTATGTACAATGAATCTCCTAGCTAAGCTCTTTAAAATGTTCCCTTCAGATCCAAGATATGCCAAGAATGGCGTCGTGCTCTCTCACAGAATGCGACACATCTTGCGCAGCCTTCGTCCTTGAGTCCTCTCCGAAACTAAATGTCTAAGTTTTCTAGCTTTCCCAAGAGTGCTACCAAGCCATATTGGAGACAAAATGGGGTAGCGTCGCTTGCTATCACACAGCTACTGAATCAACAGCATCATTTCCATCCAGAAAACTTCAGCATGCTTCCTTCTTCCTCGAATGCCCTGTGCAGATCAAAGGCTTGGTACAGCAGGTGTGGCTCGTGGCCCATACCGCGCTTCAGACAGTATGAATCTGCGCGATCGAGGTAGTCGGTTAGGATGGGCTGGTACAGCGGGTGGGCACACTTCCTAACAATGACACGGGCACGCTCTCGAGGGCTGAGGCCCCGAACATCGGCCAACCCCTGTTCGGTGACGACAACATCGAGATCGTGCTCCGTCTGGTCTACATGTGTGCACATCGGGACAATGCAGCTGATTCCGTGAGGATCGGTCTTGGAGGGCCGAGTTGACGGCGTGTGCATGATTGAGTACTTTGCAGAGCGAAGGAAATCTGCTGAACCGCCAAGGCCATTGAGCATGCGCGAGCCGTTGACGCAGGTGCTGTTGGCATGTGCATACAGATCCACTTCAATCGGTGTGTTCATGCCAATGACGCCCAGACGACGGATGATTTCGGGGCTGTTGGAAACTTGCTGAGATCGCAGAAGAAGCTTGTTGCGGTAGCTCGGCCAGTTGTCGTAGAAGCGCTTGAATCCGTCAGGCGAGAACCGAACAGAGGTAGCAGTGGCAAAGTCCAGGTGGCCGGAGTCGAACAGGTCCAGGAACGTGTCCTGGATAACTTCGGTCCACACCTTCAAGTGCCAGAACTTTGCGTTTTGCAGGCCGCCGATCACTGCATTGGCAATGTTTCCGATACCAGACTGCAGAGGCAGGAGTGACGGAGGGAGGCGGCCATGGTTGACCTCATGCTCGAAGAACTCGATCAGGTGGCCCGCAATATGGCGCGAGCCATCATCCGCGGGGGTGTTGGGAAGTGTCTGGTCCTGGTAATCGGACTCGACAATGCCGACAACCTTCTCGGGGTCAATAGGAATCGACGTCGTGCCGATGCGGTCCTCCACCGACGTGATCAGGTAAGGCTTCCGGCGAGGCGGCAGGTCCGTCATGGTGATGTCATGCAGGCCCTCGAAACTGGGCAGTGAGGTGTTCACTTCAATGATGATTTTATCGGCCATTTGGACAAGCTCGGGTGTCGCGCCCACTGAGGCTCCGGGGACAATGCTGCCGTCGGGGAGAATGTCCGTGGCCTCGACGACGGTAACATCTAGATTTCTTCTGCCGTCGGGCCGGTCTTTGGTGTAGAATCCATAGACAAGGTCGACAGGAAACATGGAAAGGTGCTTGTCGAAGAACTTGATGCGGCCTTCATTGATGCCCTTGGCAATAGACTTGCCAACCTGGTGAGGCGAGCGCCGCTCAATCATATCAAGACCAGCCCAACGGTTCTCGGTCTCGGCCCCAGACGAAGCACCAACAAAGAGGGTGTACCGAAGCTGGCCTTGAAGATTATTCTTCTCGACGTGGTCCGCTAGAAACGTGGGGACCTTCCTGCGAAGCCAGAGGTTAATCTCTGCCGTCGACGCCTCCGCGCACCCGGAGCTTGACAAGACAGCTTTCTCACATACTTTGGATACCCCACACCTGTGAACCCAGACCATCCGATGTACGATCCATTGGGGAAGTGGTGAAGCAGGTCCTGGGGCTGGCAGACCTTGGCCAGCATAGACGCCCTCTGAATGCGCGATCTGATTGCCGCCGAAGCCATTGTGACAGGCCAGGTACGAAGGAAGCGTGCCGAACGCGTGAGAAGCGGTAAGGAGGTTAAAAAGACACAATGCAAGTTGCGGATAAGGACAGAGCAAGAGATGGAGGCCGGTGGGGGTCCAAAAAGTCTAGACTTTTACGCCCAGTCAGCCCACCAAAGTCAAGCTATGACAGAGCTCTGAACGCTGTATGAGAGTTATGCCGCTGCTCGTATGCTCCGAGAAAGGTCAGCACTGTTGGGCGTG
>JADHKI010000105.1:0-24337 GCA_019925645.1 Graphilbum cf. rectangulosporium
CCCCCAACACGCCCCCCCCCCGTGCCCCCCCCGCTTCTTTTTTGCGGGCCCAATCCGTCCCGCGGTTGCCCCGCGGCTGCCCGCAGGGGATAACCCCCCCCCCCCCCCCCCCCCCCCCCCCCCCTTCTGCCGCATTCCACTTCGACGCGAGCGCTTTTAGCTCGCTTCGTTGCCTTCATTGCCGCCCTCCTTTCCTCTCCTCCTCCCGCCCTCTATCCCACATCTGGAAACGGCTGGGGTGGACGGAAGGTTGCCTTGCGCGGGAATCTGCCCGAAAAAACTGCCACCTCCGACTTCCGCAAAAAAAGGAAAATTTCCAGCGCCTGGGGGACGAGCAGGCAGGGCATTTGATACAACGACGCAGAGGGAGTCTGAACTAGAGAACGTGACCGACCCTCTTTCCCAATTGCTTTCGTTCCCTGGTCGTCACTATTCCGCTCTGCCTCTCTTTCCTGTCCCCGCCCCCCTTTCTCTCTGGTCACATAGCTAGTCCCCTCTTTGGCTGCACCGACGAGACGAGCCTTTTTTTTTTCTTCCATCTGGTCTTTTTGCTCGTCTGTGGGCCTTTTGCTAACAAGCCCGGCACAAAAGACGCTGCTTTTGTGAGCGTGTCGTCTGGTGATTGGAAGGCGGCTGCAATCAAGGACGACCGAGTCCTCTTAGAATCTCTTTCTTTTCTTTTTTTCTTTTTTTCTTTTCTGAGAAATTCTGAGAAAATCTGCCAACTGAAAAAGACTGCCAAACTTGGCTTCTCAAGGAGACTCCCCCCCCCCCCAACCCCAAAAAACCGCCTAATACAACTGCGTGTATTTAAACTTGCGCCTGCGAGCCCGACTTTTTCTTGATTCCAGCCGCTCGTCTTGTCTTGCTTTCGCTCTCTGCACTGCTGTTAGACTCTCCCCATCAACACGCCACTAAACCCTAGGCGATGGCCGCCGCCACTGGTAGGGGGATGGGCCCGGGCGCGGACCCTAGACCGGCTCAAGATAGTGTCTTCGCCAAGAGCATTGCTGCTCTGGAAGATCTGGCTGTCACTATCCCAGCATTTTCCAACCGAGTTCGAGACAAGGACGCCCTGGATGAGCACCAGCGCTTGCTGTCCCAGCAAGGCGGCTGCATCGTTCGCACTTCCGGCTTGGGAGAGCAGACTCGTTTCCGTGTCAGAGAAAGAATCGGTGAAGGCACCTTTTGTGTCGTCTTTCGAGGCGAGCTTCTATCGGACCCAGCGAGAGACAATGGCGGCATGGCAGTGGCCATCAAGTTTGTGAGTCACAGAAAGTCGCATGGCCTCCTATCGTTTGGGTTCACTTCTAACAGCTGGCCCTTTCTCTCCCGACAGGAGCTCAGAAAGACAGACTCGACGCAGTTGCGGAACGAGTACCGCATGTATAAAAAGCTTCCAGACTCTGGTATGCCCGTCCTTCTTACACATTATCGCCGGCTGTCCAAAAGCAGCTCTACCGCTCAGCCAAGCTGACAACCGTAGACGGGTTTCCCAAGGTGTATAGCTTTGGCGAAGTCAACTTTCACAAGGTCATTGTCATGGACCTTCTTGGTCCGAGTCTGGAGTCCTTGTTCCAAGACTGCGGTCGCCGGTTCTCTGTCAAGACCGCGAGCATGCTAGCCATACAAATGGTGCGTCTTCTGTTCTCCCAGGTGTCCTTCCGCATTTGCCCGTGCCAATCAGTCTTTTACGCAGATTTCGAGGATACAATTGGTTCACGACAATGGGCTCATCTATCGCGACATCAAGCCTGAGAATTTCCTCATTGGACTGCCCGACACGAGCGATCGGAGTCGGGTCTTCCTCGTTGACTTTGGCATGGCCAAGATATACCGCGATCCCGAAACCAGAGAGCACATTCCTTACGGCGAGGCCCAATCACTGTCTGGCACGGCGCGCTACATGAGTATCAATGCCCACTGCCGGCGAAGTCAGTCCCGCCGCGACGACCTGGAGGCACTCGGCCATGTCTTCATGTACTTTATTCGCGGTAACCTGCCTTGGCAAGGCCTGAAAGCCCCCCAAAACAGCCAGCGATACGACGTCATGTGTGAGAAGAAGCAGGCCACGACCATTTCGGATCTTTGCAAGGGATTTCCGCCAGAATTTGCAGAGTATCTCACATATGCTCGCCAGCTGGCCTTTGATGAGGATCCCGACTACGATCATCTCCGAAGCCTCTTTGCCCGGGTTCTTGCCAACCTAGGGGAATCGGATGACGGTATGTTTGACTGGGTCCAACCAGGCAATCCGTCTGGCCCTGGCCCGGCCTCGGCCCAGGCCCCGGCAGAATTATCCTCCACAGCAGCAGCGCAAGCAGAGGCAAAGAAGGAGCCCGGCGTCCGCGACGATGGCGGCCCGGTTCCACGTCCGCCGGCCTCCCCGCCAGGAAAGCGAGACCGATCCGAGTTTGCGTCCGACCTCAAGCCACCGACGCGCGCGCGTCTCAAGAAGTCGACCTTTTACCTGTACGACGATGAGGCGCAAAACGCCATGTTCATGCTTCACCGCGACATCATGGCAAAACGGTACTCTTTTCACCGAGCTGTTGGCCGCAATGCCAGAGCAGGGGCCAGTAATTCCGCGGCGGCAGCGGTGGCTGCGGCGGCGGCTGCGGCCTCTGCCGCGAGCGCAGCCTCGTCAAGTGCAGCGCTGGCCAGTGTCTACAATCGGCCTCTCATGGCCCCACGCCTTTCTGGCTCGGTGATCTCGCCAGCGTTTACAGACGCGCTTGACAAGCGTCTTGGCTCCATCGTCTCGGAGCTCGAGGACATGTCCGACAAGATGCTTCAGGGCGGTGACTGGACGGGAGTGTCTCGCGTGCGAACCTGGCTGAACGAGCTTGCGGCGGCCTTGGATGTTGAGCTTAAGCGAGTAACGTCAATGCAGGAGGCCAAGAAAACGGCACCGCAGCCTTCTGCCAACTCTGGCACTGATTCTGCGAGCCAGAGGTTTCCCGGTTTTAGGAGGGCTGGCGGCCAAAGCGCCGTCTCTGCGAGACGACTGAACAGCAACTTTGAGGTTGACAAGGCACTCATGCCTGACCTTGAACCGGAAGAGGCGCCAAGACCGCGAGGGCAAGGTGTGGGCCGGAGTGGGTTGGTCGTCGACTTTGACGACATGATTGAGGCGGAACAACAGCCGCAAAGAGCCGGCGATGCTCGAGCCACATATGTGTCTGGAGCCGGGCAGCTCGTAGCGATGGACGCCCCCATTGTGCCTCGCCGGGGGCCGAGCACCGGCGAAAGCAAGAACACGCACAATCCAAGCGGCCTGGAGCCAATCCAACCCGGCATCGAAACACTGACACTGGAAGCCGATACGCGTCGGGCAGCCGGTATGGAACCGACAGCAGCCAGCCATGACAACAAGGCCACCAAAGCGGGCGACAACGATCAGAGCGGCAAGGAACTTGCTGCCGGCGACGACAATGATGACGATAATGATGACGATGATATTGCCCTCGTATACCGCACTGCATCAGGAAAGCGGCGGGTGGTCCAACTTGGGACAGCCGTGCCGTAGCCGGCTTTTTGGCGAAGAGAGCATTTGGGTTTCTTTTTTTTTTTCTCGGGTTCGTCGTTATTTGTTTCAAGGATTACTGGATTAGCGCTACCACAAAAAGGGCGCACAAGCATGAACCATACAGCGATGACAGCGTAGCTTGACGGATGCATTGCGGTCTATTGCGCGGTTGTGAGATGTCAAACTTTGGCCAGTGACAAGCGCAACTTAGTCAATATAGTTGTTTAATAGACGCCCTCTTACTCAAGCGTCGTCATCCTTGCATTTGGGGAGCCATGCACTGCTAATGTACAAACACAGAGGCATTGACCTCCCGACCGCATCTGCCTGATCAACAGCTCAAGCGTAAAAGTTGACGGTCTGCAGACGCAGGCGTTAGCACGGTGGGGGGGAAAGAAAAAGGGGGCAGGGGGAGAGCAGAAGAGGCCCGATAGGAGGAGGGGGGCTGCAGGGACAAAACGGAGAGCACATACATCCTTCTTCTTGGCCTGCACCTCGGCAATGGCGTCGACGTAGTGCTCGTGGCTGATGCGGTTCTTGCCCATGCGCAGGGCAATCATGCCGGCCTCGACACAGACGGCCTTGAGCATGGCGCCGCCAAACTCGTCGGTGCTGCGCGCGAGCTCGCCCCAGTTGACGTTCTCGTCCACCTTCATCTTGCGGCTGTGGATCTTGAGGATCTGCGCGCGCGCCTCCTCGTTGGGCAGCGGGAACTCGATCTTGCGGTCCAGGCGGCCCGAGCGCAGCAGCGCCGGGTCCAGCACGTCGACGCGGTTGGTGGCGGCCAGCACCTTGATGCGGTCGTCGGACGCGAAGCCGTCCAGCTGGTTCAGCAGCTCCAGCATGGTCCGCTGCACCTCGCGGTCGCCCGACTTTTCCGAGTCGAAGCGCTTGGTGCCCACGGCGTCGAGCTCGTCGATGAAGATGATGGCGGGCGCCTTCTCCTTGGCCAGGGCAAAGCAGTCGCGGACTAGCTTGGCGCCGTCTCCGATGAACATTTGCACCAGTTGCGGGCCGGCAAGCTTCAGAAAGGTGGCGTCGGTCTGCGCGGCACACGCTCGTGCCAAGAGGGTCTTGCCAGTGCCGGGAGGGCCGTACATGAGGGCGCCTGGGGGATGGTCAGCGGAAGAGTAGACCACGGAGCAAAAACGGGGTGGGGAGAGTGAGAGAGAGAGAGAGTGTGTGAAAGAGAGCGAGAGAGAGAGAGAGAGTGAAAGAGAGCGACAGGGAGAGAGAGAAGCACACACCCTTGGGGGCCTTGATGCCAATCTTCTTGAAGCGCTCGGCCTCCTTCATGGGCCAGACAATCGCCTCGACGAGCTCCTCGATCTGCTTGTCGAGACCGCCGACGTCGCTGTACTTTTCCGTCGGCTTCTCGTCGACCTCCATGGCCTTGACACGGCTGTCGTACTCGGCCGGCAGGGTGTCGAGGATGAGGTACGAGTCCTTGTTGACGCCGATCAGATCGGCGGGCTTGAGCGTGTCCGGGTCGACGAGGCCGATCAGCGGCAGGAAAATGGTCTGCCGGGTAGAGGTCTTGATCACGGCCGACTTGCCCACGCGCGTCGCATCCAGGTCGATGTTGGCGCCCTCCTCCGAGGACTCGGCCGTCGGGTCCAGATCAAGCAGCTCGACGACGTTGCCGACAAGATACGGCAGTTGCCTGGTGGGACAGGTTAGCGGCTCGCTTTATCCTCAAGCCTGGGACGACGCAAACACGCCCGTTCAACCCTTCCCCTCCCCGGGAAAAGAAAACAAAAGCACAATGCGGGCTCGCGCGCCTACCGGTTGTTGGCAATCTTTTCCTGGTTGTCCTTGATCTTCTCGCCCATCGAGGCCTTTTCGTGGGACAGCCGCTGGAACTCGCTCCGCATTATCCGTGATTCGTTCTCCAGCAGACGTCGGCGTGTTATGATCTCCTGTGTGCTGAGGCTCAGGATCTCCTCGTCCAGGATGTCGTCCTCCTCTAGCTCTGCATCCTTCATGTCCGCGTCGTCCTCGGAGCCGCCGCTGCCGCTGCCGTGGCCGCCCGGGCCATCCTTGCCGTCCTTGCCCTGGTCGTCCTTGTCTCTGCGGTCGCGCTGTTCAATATCGTCGAGCTCCTCGAGAGTAGACATGGCGGGCGACAAGAGTGGCTGTTACGGCGGTTGGTGTGTTGTAGCTGGCTTGAAAGGAAAGAGGTCAAACGACCGTATTGCTGGCGAGGGGGGAGGGCAGAGGGTGTTGTCGGGTCGAAATGCGGGTTGCAATAGGCAGAGCTGTGTGAGCAAGGGCCGTAACTAGGACTGACTGGTGGGAGGCGTTGGAAGCGGAACGAAAGTAGCTTTTGCTACCAAAGGTTGCCCAGGTCGCTTGGGGCTTAGCCCGGAGCCGCCAATCATACAAGGCAGGCGCTGTCGTGCGCGTCTGGTTGTAGGTGGCAATATTAGTAAGCAGTCACGTGACAGTGATGGTACTTGCTCTGCGAGAGCTCCAAGCAGCTGGCTGGTCTCTGCAAAGATCACAAGGCCAGTAGTAGACGGCGACAAAGCTATGGGGAATGGTCTACGGCAGCTGGTGAAGCAGCGTGATGGGAATTACAGAGTATAGGACACCTTGGTGCAGAATGATGTATTAATTATACCTCCAAAGGCCCAAGGGCAACCGGGGGTCACCTAATAGATAAGAAGCAACAATAAAAGACAAAACCTGACAATGAGAAAAAAGACCGGTAGCCGTCGACGCCAAATTGTGGGATGCCGTTCATGCCCATGGAGGCAGAAGCGTGCCCCAGCGGATAGGAAAAAAACAAGAAACATTGCTAATGGGAGGGCAAGAAACGTGATTAGAGGGTATATACACTGGAAAAGCAAACGGGGGGGTGGGAGTCATCGACGGCGGCCTACTCGTCGTCGACGATTTTGCTTGCTATGGGGCCGATATAGGGGACCTCGAACCTGTAAACGGTCAGCCAGAGAGAGTTGGGGGGGAAGCGAGAGAGTTGGGGGAAAGCGAGAGAGTTGGGGGAGAGCGAGAGAGCAGACGTGCCTGTCGAGGGTGTCGGCGTCGCGGTATGCATTGTAGGCCAGCCAGACGATCAGGGCGAGATCGCCGAGAAAGATGAGCCAGCTGAGAAAGGTGGACCAGGAGAAGACGAGGTGCAGCACGAAGACGGCGGTGAACAACAGGCTGGCCTGCCAGGCATGGAATCTGGCAGTCAGGTCAGCACAGTGCACACGGCGCATGGCAAAAGACAAACGGCGACGCAGACCTGACGTAGTCGCTCTTGCGCTCGAGGATCAGCAGCAGGATGGAGCCGAGAGGCGGCACGGCCAGGTAGGCGAGGACGGCCTCGTGGTCGAGGCGCAGGCCCAGGCTGGTGTCGAATTCGCTAATGACGCCGTCGCGGCCGTCGTCATAGCCGGCAAAGATGTTGTCGGGTGAGGCGGGGCCGTCGCCGCCGCCGCCGCCGCCGCTGCCGCCATGCTGGTAGGAAAACGAGGTCGGGCTCGGGATGCTGCCGGCCCACTGGCGCTGCGGCTGCGGGTGCTGCAGGGGCGGCGGGCTGGCGGCGTTGCCCGACTGCGGCAGCAGGGGCGGCGGCGGCGGCTGGCGCGGCGAGTAGGATCTCCGTTCGAGCGAGGCGCGCGGCGACACGGGGCTGTTGGCGGTGGGCGGCGACAGCGCGCGGACGTTTTCCGGGGGCGACGACTGGTAGGGTGCAAAGTCCATGGCGGGAGGAGAGAGAGGTAAAAAAAGGGCGGGGGAAGGAGAGAGAAAAGAGAGCGGGGAGAAAAAGAGAACCGAGAGGGAAGAGAATAGAGAGCTGGGATGCGAGGTGGGATTCAATGGGGGGAGGCAAGCCGCAGCGAGTCGGTGGTGTGTAGAGGATGACAAGAAGGAAAAAGACAAAGCTAGGGGGTGGTGGCGAGCGTTGGGCAAGCCGAAGACGCGGCGCGCAAGTGATGGCGGGGGGGGTCGTTGTTCTTTGGGTTCGTTGTAGACGTCGAGGTGTTCACTTTTGGGAGCGAAAGCCTGGGCCCTGGGCCGCCGCCGCGTTTGCAGGCGACTAGCTCCCTGGAGCTTGGGCGGCAAAAGCTTGGTGGTATTACGTACGCGCTCTAGCGCTAACACATACTTTTGACGTATGCGTACATCATTGTGAGACGTTTTTGCGTGCATACATTCTGTTTTTTTTGTTTTTTTTTTGGTCTAATAGGTACATGGCACGACGCCGCCCCGCCGGTCATGCCTCTTTGGCCGCGCCGGCGCTCTCCTCCAGAACGGATCTGCGGCTCTCCATGGTCAGCCAGAGGCTCTTGCCGGCGCCTTCGAGGGCGCCGGTCAGGCCGAGGCCGGCGCTCTGCAGCAGGGCGACGAGCTGGGCCTGCAGGCCGGCGCGGCCGCCGGCGATGGAGCCGACCCACTGCACGGCGGCGGTGTCCATGGGGCGGCCCTCGACGCGGCCGCCGACGAGCAGCAGTTTCTGCAGCGCCGTCTGGACGGCCAGCTCGTAGTAGCCCGGGCTCTGGCGGCGCGACGGGGCGGGAAAGGCCGGGGCGCTCGGGGCGAGCACGGACAGCGCGGCGGCCAGGTGGGCCGGCGACACGGCCGGGAAGGTCAGCAGGGCCAGCGGGCCGACCAGCAGCGGCGCCAGCTGGCCGTAGACGGAGCGGTCGGGCGCCGTCCGGCCGTCAGCCTCGGCCTTTTTCACGGCTTCGTAGGCGGCCACCGACAGGTCGTGGGTGTAGACCGGGGCGCCGCCGCCGGAAGAGTTAGAAGCTGCCGCCGCCGCCGCCGCCGCCGCCGGGTCGTGGAACTCGGCCACTTTCAAGGCCAGGTCCAGCATGCGGGTGCGGACGACCTGCAGCCGGATGCTCGAGTCAAACGCGGCCGGCCAGGGCGTGCCCTGCTGGGCCTGCTGCTCAGACACGCGGCGGAGCGCCAGCACGAGCTCGCGGCGCAGCGCCGTCCACTCGGGCCCCGTCAGGTTGTTGTGCTGGAACAGCAGCATCAGCGGCGTCGAGCGCAGCAGCGATGTGTACGTGCGCAGCAGCTGGGCCTTGCGGTCTTCGGGCCTCCGGGCGCTGGGCGGCTGTGTGGGCGGGACGTAGTCGGCCGGCAGCGTGAGACGGCCGCCGGCCACGGCCGCCCGCGATGCGCTGGTCGTGTGGAGACTGGCGGCAGAGCGTGGTATTGAGGCCTGGGGGAGGGACGAAGAGAAGGAGGACGAAGCGGAAGAGGAGGCGGGGGGGGCGCAGATCCCACGTTGTGGGCTCGAGGCGAGCTGCGTCAGGGTGCGGCAGACGAGGCGGCGGCTGCTGCCGTCGCCGGCAGAGCACCGCCCCAGCGCCCGTGGTGCGGGAGAAAGTCGTGAAAGCATCGCGGATGCGTGTTCGAGAAAAAGCCAGTCAACGGCTGCGGAAAGCTTGGGAAAATCCTGAGGAAACAGACGGGGCCAATCAGCGTAGAGCGCGGCTCAGCGCCCATTGCCGCCTCTCACCGCCCGAAAAAAACCGCCCCCACTCTCCACCCACCCCCCCCCCCCCCCCCGGTCCCTGAAAACGGCACCCGGGACGACGGCTTTGTGCTGGATGGAGTGGCGACTGACTCACTTGCGAATAAAAGGATCAACGCCGTCTTCCGCCGCACTGCTCGCCGACTGCAAAGAAAGGAAAAGGAGCAATTGCCGGGCGACCGAAGCAAAACCATCCGGCTCACCCACCACCTGAGGAATTCACCCCCTCCCACACAGACATGGCGGCACAGCCGGGGCCGGGCGCGACCGGCGAGGTGGTGGACATCAAGGCGCTGCTGACGCGGCTGTGGCCGCTGCCGACGGCGAGCGCGCCGGTGACGGCGCAGGAAATCGCAGATGCGGTGGCGCTCTTCTTCACGAATCAGGTGTCGGACGTGCAGGCGAGCGCGCTGCTGATGTGCCTGCACTTTAGCGGCCTGGACCGGCAGGCGGACGTGATGGCGGCGTGTGCGGCGCGCATGCGCCAGGCGGCGGCGCGCGTCGAGGCGGCGCCGCTGCGGGCCATTTCGGAGCAGCGGCGGCGGACGCTGCAGGCCGGCACCTACCGCGGCGGCATGTGCGACATTGTCGGCACCGGCGGCGACTCGCACAACACCTTTAACGTGTCCACGGCCTCGTCCATTGTCGCCTCGGCCTACCTGATGATTGCCAAGCACGGCAACCGCGCCTCCACCAGCCGCTCCGGCTCCGCCGACCTGCTCGCCCACCTCGCCCAGGGCCGCTCCGGTCCCGGCTCCGGCTCCGGCTCCGGCGATGCCGACGCCGCCGACGCCGACGACGCCGACGCCGACGCCGACGCCGCCAGCCGCCGCGTGCCCAACCTCAACTACATTGCCCCCGCCACGCTGCCCTCGCTCTACGCCGCCACCAACTACGCCTTTCTCTTCGCGCCCGTCTTCCACCCTGGCATGCGCTACGTCGCCCCCATCCGCCGCCAGCTGCCCTGGCGCACGCTCTTCAACCTGCTCGGCCCCCTGGCCAACCCGGTCGACATTGACGACGGCACCGGCGCGCCCTCGCCGCTCGAGGCCCGCATCATCGGCGTCGCCCGCCGCGAGCTCGGGCCCGTCTTCGCCGACGCCCTGCGCATGGCCGGCGCCCGCAAAGCCCTCGTCGTCTGCGGCGCCGAGGAGCTCGACGAGATCTCCATTGCCGGGCCCACCCACTGCTGGCAGCTGCAGCCGGCCGCCACCGCCACCGACGCCGCCGCCGACACCGCCACCGTCGTCGCCTTCCAGCTGACCCCCGCCGACTTTGGCGTCGCCGCCCACCCGCTCTCCGACGTCTCGCCCGGCCGCGAGCCGGCCGAGAACGCCGAGATCATGGCTGCCATCCTGCGCAACGAGCGCCAAGCCGACGACCCGCTGCTCTCCTTTGTGCTCATCAACACCGCCGCCCTGCTGGTCGTCAGCGGCATCTGCGAGGGCCCGGACGCCGTCATCACCGAGCGCGGGCCCGCCGGCGGCCGCTGGAAGGAGGGCGTGCGGCTCGCCCGCCAGGCCCTGAGCAGCGGCGAGGCCCGCAGGCAGTGGCGCGCTTTTGTCGCCGCCACGAATCAGTAGGCAACAGCGAGGCGTCACGAATCAGTAGGTAACGGCACGGCGCCACACAACAGTAGGCATGGGCAAAAAGGCTGCGCTGCCACAAAAAGCACTTGGCAGAGGGCACGGTAAAATGGGTCAGGGGTACATATGATGCAAAGGAACTGATTCATGTCGCTGCCTCGCTTTGTAATGCTCTCGGGTCTTTGTTTCCTTGTTTCTTTGCTTTCCTTGCCTCCCCCTTCCACCCCCCCTACCGAGACAGCACGCCGCGCACGACGCCCGGCACCACCGGCCGGCCCTCGATGCCCAGGTCGACGATGCCGTTGTCTGCCGTGCTGCCCACGTCCAGCCACCACTCCAGCAAGGCGTTGCTCTCCTTGGGCTTCACCGACACGTCGCGCGTGCCCACCGTGATGTGCGACACCCGGTTCACACACGTCCAGCCCGGCGCACCACCAGCGCCGCCGTCCGCCTCGGCCGCCTGCCGGTCCACAATCCGCACCACCAGCGCCATCAGCCGCGCGTCAAACACCACCCGCTCCAGCTGCACGTCCACATGCCCGAGAACCAGCGCCTTGTCTCGCCCGGCCACGTCCCGCGCCGGCAGCGCCTCCGCCGCCCGCTCCGCCTCCGCCTGTAGCTGCACGTACCGCTGCCAGAGTTCCGGGTGCTCCTTGGCCGAGGCCCGGTGCATCAACGTGACGTGGAAGGTCGACTGCACCCGCCCTGTTTGCTGCAGCTGCCGGTAAAAGCGCGCCTCTGCCGCCGGCAGCGCGTCAAACGTCTTGTCCAGCTGCGTCAATATGTCCTTGGTCGCCACGTTGATGGACATGTACTCCAGCGGCCGCTTCCGGGCCGGCCTATTCTGCGTCTGCGTCTGTGTCTGCGTCTGCGTCTGCGTCTGCGTCTGCGTCTGCGTCTGTGTCTGCGTCTGCGTCTGCGTCTGCGTCTGCGTCTGCGTCTGCGTCTGCGTCTTGCTCGGGTTGTTGGACCGGTTCGGCAGCGTGTGCCGCAGCGCCGGCTTGTAGCCCTCAATCGCCGCCTGCACCGCCGCGTCCATGTCCTCGGCGCTCGGCACCGCCTTGACCACGTTGGGGTACAGTCGGTGCAGCTCGCGCACCACCGTCTCCAGGTTCTCGCGGCTCCCGCGCGCAGGGTCGAGCTCGATGACGGCGTCGAAGCCGCTGTCCGGCGGCCGTGACCGGTCGCACGGCTCAAAGCGCTGCACGAAGCCCTCCATGATATCCAGCACCTTGTTCGGCTCGGCTGCCGCCCGCAGCGTCTGGTGGTTGTCGCCGCGCGCCAGCACCCGCTCGCGCGTCACTCGCCGCACGCGGTCCAAGTCGCCGTGCCCGAAACTGAGCGCCACCAGCCGCGTGCTGACGCTCTGGTTCTGCACGTCGGTGATCAGCTGCTTGCGCTCGTGCCGCTGTGCGCTGTTGCGATCCGCCACCACCACCGCGTGCGTCTTCAGCTCGTCCAGCAGCATGCGCGTGAACCGCGGCGGCCGCCGGCTGCCCGTGATGTTGTCGTTTTGCACGTGCCCAAACCCAAACAGGTGCGTCAGCGCCACCGAAATCGTCGTCTTGCCGCAGCCAATCGTGGCGATGGGCACCAGGATCAGGTCGCCCGACACGTCCGGCTTGACGTCGTCATCATCGCCGCCGCCGCCGCCACCGCCGCCGCCGCCGCCGCTGCCGTTGCCGCTGCCGCCGCCGTACAGCTCCTCGTAATTGGCCGCGTCGGAGCCCTTGATCTTCATAAAGTCGAGAAACTCGTCGCGCAGCTGGATGATGCCGTGGTTCTGCTGGTAGCGCTGGCCCAGGCTGGGATCGGCCGCCAGGCGCCGGCGCACAAACTGCAGGTACTCCTCCGTAATGGCCTTGTGCTTTTTATACCTGGGCGGCCGCCCGGCGATGAGCGCCTTGGTGCACTCGCGCCACTGGCGGTACAGCAGGTACGGCTCTTCAAACTTGTACTTGAAGAACCAGTCGCGGAACGGCTCCGACTCTGGCTGCGGCGACATCCGGCTGCGAATCACAAAGCCCTCCACGTCGCGCCCGCCGTAGGCGCCCGTCTCCGCCGCCTCCTCCAGGAACGTGCGCACCTCCGCCACGTCGGCCATCATGATCAGACCCGTCTTCCGGAACCCCCACTCCGCCGCAAATGCCTGCACCAGCTGGCCCGGGTACGTCATAAACTCGGGCACGTTGACGTTGATGCCGTGCAGGTAGAGACCGGCCTTGTCGGGCCCGTACGCCAGGATGTGCTCCTCAAACGCATCGTCGCAGAGCTCGGCCACCGCGGTGATGTTGCGCTCGTGCAGCACCCGCGCAAAGTCCGCGCGCGACTTTCCCAGCCGGCCCAGCTGCGCCTCCAGGTGCTTTTCGCCCGCCATGGAGTGGCTGAGCTCGGCATGGTTTCCGCCGCCCGTCGAGTGCTTGCTGCACACTAGCAACGTGCCGTCTGCCAGCCCGGCAATGAAGATGATGCAGCCGTTCTCCTTCAGCGTCAGCTCGTAGGGTCCCCGCGTCGTCTTCTCAATGTTCTCCCACTGCGTCTCCGGCACCTCGTTCACGTTGAAGAACTTGTCGTACCCGCGCACGGCAATCTCGGGCTTGCCATGCCGGTCCTGCGTCGTGAAGAAGCCACGGGCATAGGTCGGCAGGTCACGCCGCTTGTAGTCCCACTCGTTCACTTTCCAGGCAACGACTTGGTAGCCCTCGGCCGAGTGTGGGAGGGCAAAGTTGGTCTTCTTCACGCCAAACGGCGACTCTTTTTTCTTCGACGCGGCGTCCTCCAGGGTGCGGACCAGTTCTGCGATTTCGCTGGCGTCCTGCGCCTTGTACGGCGCCTTGGGGGGCACTTGCACGCCCGTCGTATCGAGGGCCACCTGGTGGCCTGTTTCCGTATCTGCCATGTTGCTCGATATGCAACCGAACCCGAGGGTGTCCCTAGGCGTGGGTGTGTGGTTTTGACAAGACGTAAGCCCCCGCCTCAATTGTCCAGAGGAAAACACTGTCTTTCGGAAAAGATCCTGAAACTGCACGAGTTGATGTTCATTTACCCGTACTGGCAGCGGGTGATCTCAATGCGAGACAGAACGCAAAGGATGCGCAACCACCTCTGCCTCCGATATGCCTACAAGAGAAGAGAGACCCGGTAGTTGAGTCCAGCCCCCCCCCTGTCCTGCAGCGCCGACACCCTTGCAGGCCTTGGAAGAGATGTCGAAATGAGTCACCAGGAAACAGAAAGAACAGGCAACTTTGAGCGTTATGGTCAGCCGTAAAGCCAGAGGGACCCTGCTGCTCCTCTCAGAGCAAAAATTCACCTACAGATAGCACCGGCACTTCCACATGCGCCGATCACTTTGACAAGAGAATACTTTGAAAAACTGTGCTGATATTTTGTTCAGAGGCCAATTTTGTCAAGCTGCTTTTGAATGAAGAAGACTGTTAGGAAGAAGTGGGGCCATCCCACCAAGGGCAGCTCGCCAGAACGACAGCGGAATTCGCGCCCAAACCATTGCATACAATCAAAACAGGAGCAAGCGGTCGCTCCTTCATTTCAAGCGATAATAAATTCTGCATCACGGAGTAACTCGTTCTCGCTGCCTTCCCAAAGGGGAAACAATCCTCGCCACGACCACATGACACGGCACGTGAACTGGCACGTGGCCAAGGCTATCCTGCTGCTTGCCGACCTACACTGCAGCTGTACAGATGCACGCCATTACATGTGTTTGGGGCGTTTGGAAAATCGATGCTGGGGATATTAAGAACAAAATTGCTTTCGCGGTTTGCCTCGTGTGGCGCACTCTTGATCAGCTCGGCAAACGCCAACTCCGGAAGGAGGGGATCGATAAAGTGACGTCACTTGCCTCTCCTCCTCTCTCTACCTTCCACTAGTTCCCCAGACGATCGCTGGCATGTCGTACTTTCCTTGCGCTTTGTTCAACGGCGCCTCTGCCGGGTTCTTGGGTGCTAGTCAGCATAACTCAGCACAATGGCTGCAAGGTGCAACAACATGAGCTATGCAGTCATGGCTAGGCGAAGAGGGCGAGTGACGTGATGGATTCTCTGGGCTTCGTTTGTACTTACCCTCTTGCTTTATATCATCGCTCCTCCCTCCCTTTTTCCGTCCTTTCACCCGTTATCATCTTCTCGGCTGTCCATGCAGGAGTGAATCAACAGTCAAGCAATTGAAATTCAGAATTGGTCGACACCGGCTTCATCATGAGATTCCTGAAAGCCCTCTTATCCCTGGCCCTTGTGGCTGATGGCGCTGTGGCCAGCACGTGGCTCTCAAGGGCTGGTATGCATAGCCCATCTCTGTCAGTATTACAAGCTCTAGGGCTAACAAGTCAGTGTACAACAAGTGGCATCAAAACGAGCTTGAGCAGTGGCTCTCGGACCACGACATTGCCTACCCCAAAGCTGCGGACCGCAAGGACCTCCAGGCGCTGGTTGAGACTCACTGGAACGACTACGCCGTGGCTCCGTACAACCGCTGGGATAATGCGAAACTGGCCGCGTATCTTCATGAAAAGGGCATTGAGACCCACAATTCCGCCGTGAAAAACAAAGACACCTTGCTCTCGTATGTCCAGAAGGCCTGGTACGAGACAGAGGACAAGACCCAGAACGCCTACGCAAATGTGAAGGACTGGATTCTTGACACTTGGACCGACAGCCAGCTCAAGGCTTTTTGTGATTACCACGGCATCCCGGGTAAGAGGAACTGCTCCCATTCATTTGCCATTTATACATTGACACCTCTGGTAGTTGCCCAGCCGCGCGATCGTGACCATCTTCTTCAAAAGGCCCGGCATGGTTACGAAGAAGTTTCCAAGAAGATGCACAACGCGGCCGCATACCCCGGCAACTGGCTGTATGAAACCTGGAGTGGTATGGCACATCTTTGGCAGCCCCCCCTATCTCGAGTGCAGAAGATCCTAACCATTACCAGAATCGGACCTGAAAGAGTGGCTGGACACGCATGGGTATCCCGTGCCTCAGCCAACTACTGTACGATGCCCCAAACAAGAAGCTGAAGCCAAGTGACTGACCGAGCCGTGTAGCGTGACAAGTTGGTTGCTTCAGTTCGGCGCAACTCGCATCTGGCTTACCTGCAAGCACAAGACCGGTCCTCTCGCCTCAAAGACGCCGTTTCGGATAATGCTCAATACATTACGGATATCATTCTGGACACATGGGGCGAGTCAGAGCTGAAGAACTACTGTGATAAAAACGGCATCAGGGGTACGTAAAACGGGGAACCACTCGGGTGTTGTGCTTTTTTTCTCATATGGCTAACGTTGCTATCCATAGTCCCCCACGGCAGCAAGGTCGATGAAATCCGTGCGCTGATCCGCCACCGCCGCGCCCAGTTTTCCGGCGACACCGCAACAGACCGTGCCAAGGAGGCCTTTGGTGCTGCTACCACCAGGGCCGGCAATGAGTTTGCCAGGGCCACCGACGCCATTTCCGAGGCGGGGCGCGCAGCTTTCAACGCGGCTGTTAACACGTGGTCGGAAAGCCGTCTCAAGGCTTTCCTCGATGCACGCGGAGTGCCCGTGCCGCAAAACTCCAATACTGACCATCTACGCGCCCTCGTCCGCAAGAACGCTCACCTGGCGTCCACGGGGTGGACTGCGTGGACGTTTGATGATTTCTCGTACCAGAATCTCAAGGACTACCTGGTCGCGACCGGCGACAGTCAAGCCGCCAAGATTGCCGAGAAATCCGGTGCCACGCGCGACGATCTTCTTCGAGCCGCTCAAGAGGCATACTCGTCAGCCTCCAAGGTCGGCGGCGACCGCTTTGCCACGGTCACGTCTTACCTGGCCGCTGCTACGCGGGTTGCCAAGAACAACCTTTTTGAAACCTGGAGCGACAGCGATATCAAGTCATACCTTGATAGTTATGGAATTGTAAGGAACCCTCCCCTCCCCTTCATACGTGCCCAAAATATATGACTAACGTATGTTTACTCAGCCCGTCCCCCAAGGTACCACGGGCAATGAACTCCGTGCCTTTGCTCGTCGGCAGGCCTCGTATTTCAAGTACGGAACCCGGTCACCGTCAGAAACACTCTACACCAAGTTTTCTGAAGGGCTCTGGGGCAGCATGGACTGGGCCAAGGCCCAGGTGCAAATTGGGGCCCAATACCTCACCCAAAAAGCCCAGAAGTTCCGCAAGGAGATCAACGAGGAGTTGTAAAGGAAAGTGTAAGGAATAAAGACTTGTCAAGGCCAGCTGGGTAAGCCTGGATTGCACAGGTATACGAATTTTGGACAATGTTCTGTATTAGTAGTATTTGTATTTTGGAATTTAATTAAATGAAGTTGCAGCATATGGTCGCCCTGATAATAGTTTGATTTTCTATTGGTGGTTTGCTTTGGTACTTTTTGGATTGAGTGCATTTTGATCAAGTTGTATGTCCGATGTAGACCTTAAAAACAATCTTGACTGGGCAATCCGGGTTTTGATCAATTACAAACTGGGATTAGACTGGGCAATCCATAATGGTTTTGATCAATTCTGGTAACTAGAGCTGCCTACCAAAACAGATTCAGTTTGCATACTTGCCCATTCGCAAAAGAAAACGGGCAAGAATAAACGCGCAAAGAAGTATAAAACAGACAAACAACAAGGGGAGGCAGCAAAGTGCTCCTCTCCGGCTCGTGGATCTGATCCAGGACGAGCCTACTTACCTGCTTTTAGTTTGTCATTTGTCGTGTTTGTCCCACTGAATCACAACTACTGGGTCCCAATGGCAAAGACGTCTTTAGGCGTCAAAGAACTGGGAGAGCAGCTCGGCACTGATCTCACCTCTAAAAAGCTCCGGGTGGTGGTCACAGAGCGACTCCAGCATGGCCAAATGCGTCCGGTCCTGTGCATCTGGCCGGAACCAGCAGCAGCGGTTCGGGGCGCCCTGAACGGTGTTGAGCCCGGCCTCGGCTGTCGCGGCCTCCCATTTGCGGCAGACCTCGCAGGCCTCAACGGTGGCCGAGCTCTCGGTGGAGAAGCCCGGCCGCAGCAGAAGGTTGCGGTGTCGCAGGCAGAGGCGCACGAGCTGGCCAAACATTTCCAGGCGCTGAAGCGCGGGCGACCTGTCGCCGGCCCGCGCGTGGTCCGGAGCCAGATTGTAGGCCACGTAGAGATAGAGTCTGTGCGCGGCGTGCCAGAGCTCGTACTCTGCGCTGGTCCGTCCCCCGCCCGACCGGGCCAGGTAGGCTTCGGGCGTCAGAGTCGCGGAGTCGGGGGCCGGCTGGGGCACGGCTGTCATATCCTTGAGCGAGTCCATGTTTGAGCGGTTACTCTTTTGTTTAGTCTGTTTGTTGAATGTGAGGTAGAATGGAAAAGCTCGGATGGAAGCAGGGCGCAAAGATATGAAGAGAGAAGCTGTAGAGAGGTTGGCGATCAAGTGCAGTGGGAAGAGATTCCGATGAAGAGAAGAGGGAAAAAACAGACTTGTCAATGTCAAGGCCAACGCCGGGATTTATACGTGTCCAGCCGCCGAGAAGGTCTGAACAGTTGTTTCTTTCAACACACAATGTGCCTTGTGCGTCTTTGTGCTCCCCCCCCCCCTACCGTGGCTGTCCGTGAAAGACTCTGGTCTTTCCATGTCATTTCATCAATGGCCTTGTTTCTTTTTGAAAAGATGCTTGGCACTCGCTGGTCGGGAGGCTCGGAAGAGCTGCAAGAACGCAACAAGTCCTGCCATGTCCTGCAAACAAGGGGGGTAACATGGAATTCAAAGGACGTGTTCAGCTAAAGGCAGCAAGCAAAACGGTTGGATGATTCCTGCCAGCCCCTCATGTCTTGGCACGTACGAGTTGGCCAATGAGACAAGGCAGGCCTCGGCCAGCAAAGCACATCGACACCTCGCTCCTGGACACCAGCGTGCGCCGGGGAACGCGGCGAGATGGGTACTCGGCACGCTCTCGACGCTGCGCGGGCGGCCGGGCTGCGCCTTTTGCACGTTTGTGCTCGAAGCGACGTGCGACCGCCGGTTCGCGACCCCGACAGAGCTTGTGGTCTGTGGGAGAGCAAGCCGATTGAGGTGATTGCGCAGAGGTACGGCTTCTCCACCAACGGCCGTTTTGGCATATCCATGCGCTTCCTGGCCGAGGAGGAAGAGACCTGCCCTGGCGCCGGCCGGCTGGCCACGGAGCGGCAGATCGACCCGGCCCTGGTCCTCGGGTGGCTGGGCAAGTGCCAGGCCGAGCACGCCGGCTCGTGCGCGCCGCCGGCGCCGGCGCCGGACCCGGACCCGGACGCGGCCCGCGTGCCTGGGGCGGCCCTGCGCCTCGTCGACGTGCAGCAGCGCTGCCTGGTGCTGGCCTCGCCGCTCGAAGCGGCCTCCCCCCCGTATGTGCCGCCGGGCTGGGCGACGTCGGTTACCGGGCCGGCAGGTGTTCGTTCCCGCAGCTGGTGGGCCGCGCCGCCGCCGCCGCCAGCAGCGCTGGGCTCCGCGTGCTCGTTCGTCGTGCTATCCCGCATCTCACATATGAGCAGCTGGAAGCTGCAGGAACCAGACGCCTATGCATCGCAGGCCGGCGCTTTCTGGGCCCTCCTTGTCGAGTGGCAAGACGACGGCGTGGCCGAGCGGAGAGAGGCCTGGCCCAGCTGTACGGGCATGCCCTCGCCACTTCGCTGGCTCCAGGCCCGGCGTGGAAAGAGATCATCCTGGGCTGAGCGAGCGAGGACAGCTCTGGATATGAGACTCACAGATGTCTCGCAGGATTACTCAAGATTGACCCTTCTTCGTTCCTTCCTGGTTGTACTGCTGCTCTTTCCCACCCGCTCCTTCCGTGCTGTACCGCTTCTGTGAATCCAAAGTCAGGTGACCCGTGCGTGCGTTGCGCAAACCGGCCACGTCAAAAATGGCAAACATTCTCCCCCTCCATTCTTTCCAACCAGGCACATGGACCGACCAAGATGTGCATGACCCGCCATAGCAGGGCACTGTCGATGAAAGAGCCTCAATCTACCCCCGAAAGCTTCTCGTCGTGCGCTGCTGTTGACCTACTGCAACTTTTCAAATGCTTCAAAACGCGTGTGCCAAACGATCTGGTTCGATCGGAAGATCACTAGTGGACGAATCGGCGAGGCTGCGCCTTGGCCCAGCCCAGATCTCTCAATTACGGAGTACCTTGGGGTAGACCAGGCCGACCCGCTGGCCAGGGTCTAGCGAAAAAGCATCGTGGGTCTGGTTTGACAGCCGGATCCCACCACAAGCGGTTCCAAGTACGTAATGGCACAGCCATAGCCGCCCGATGCACACGCGGTACAAAGGCCATGAGTGGACTATCGGAAGCATGCCTGTCAGGCCTCCTCTTTCTCTTCTCTTATCAAGCTAAAGCACCACGCACACTAAAAAACGTCGGCCATCTTATCGCCCGAGGATGGCGGCAAAGCGACATCGAGCCCTACTCGTACATATATTAGCGGATGGCTTGCAACGAGACGGCCATGTTGCCGAAAGGGCTGGCTTCCCCTCCCCCCACCTCCCGACACTCCTTCTACGATGGCCGCCCCAGAGGCAGAATTCGACCTGGTCATCACCAACGGGGTGTGCGTGACGGCGTCGGACGTGGCGGCGTTTGACATTGGCATCCGCGGCGAAAAGATTGCGGTGCTGGCGGCATCGGGCAGCCTGGCGACGGCGGCGACGCGGCGGCTCATTGACGCACAGGGCGGCTACGTGACGCCGGGCGGCGTCGACTGCCACGTGCACCTGCAGGAGCCGAGCCTGTTCGGGCAGGGCTCGTCGGCCGACACGTTTGAGACGGGCACGCGCTCGGCCGTGGCCGGAGGCACGACGACGATTGTGGCCTTTGCACCGCAGCCGCGCACGCAGCCGTCGCTGGTGGCCGCGCTGACGGCGACACAGGCGCTGGCCCAGGGGACGTGCTACTGCGACTACGGGCTGCACGTGCTGGTGGGCAACGCGGGCGCGCCGGCGCTGGAGGAGATTTCGCGGCTGCCGGCGCTGGGGGTGACGTCGCTCAAGATCTACATGACCTACGAGGCCCTGCAGCTGCGCGACGGCGAGATCCTGTCGGTGCTGGCGGCGGCGCGCGCCAGCCGCGTGCTGACCATGGTGCACGCCGAGAACGGCGACGTGCTGCGCTGGCTGACGGACCGGCTCGAGGCGCGCGGCCTGGTGGCGCCGCGCTTCCACGCGCACTCGCGGCCGCCGCTGCTCGAGGCCGAGGCCACGAACCGCGCCATTGCGCTGGCCGCGCTGGTCGCCCACACGCCCATCCTGCTGGTGCACGTCAGCGACGGCGCCGCCGCCGCGCGCATCCGCGAGGCGCAGACGCGCGGCCAGCCCGTCTTTGCCGAGACCTGCCCGCAGTACCTTTTTTTGACGCGCGCCGAGCACCTCGACGCGCCGCCCGGTTTCGAGGCCGCCAAGCACGTCTGCTCGCCGCCGCCGCGCGACGCCGCCGCCCAAGCCGCCGTCTGGTCGGGCCTGCGCAACGGCACCTTTGCCCTGCTCAGCTCCGACCACTGCCCCTTTAACTACGACGACGACGTTGCCGGCAAGAAGTCGTGCATCACGCCCGACTTTCCCGTCGGCCGCTTCCGCCACATCCCCAACGGCCTGCCTGGCGTCGAGACCCGCCTGCCGCTGGCCTTTTCCGCCCTCGCCTCCGGGTCCGGGTCCGGGTCCGGGTCCGCCGTCAGCTCCGGGCCCGGCCCGGCGACCCGCCTCACGCCCTCGCGCTTCGTCGAGCTGACCGCCACCAACGCGGCCAAGCTGTACGGCCTCTACCCGCGCAAGGGCGCCATGCTGGCGGGCCTGTCGGACGCCGACCTGGTCGTCTGGTACCCGAGCGGCGGCCTGCCCGACTTTGCCCTGACCAACAGCATGCTGCACCACGACGTCGACTACACGCCCTACGAGGGCCGCCGCCTCGCCAACTGGCCGCGCTACACCGTGCTGCGCGGCCAGGTCGTCTGGGATCGCGACGGCGACGGCGTCGTCGGCCGCCCCGGCTACGGTCAGTATTTGCCGCGCCACGAGAGCGTGCTCAACGACATTTGGCAGACCGTCGACGCGACCGGGCCGTTTGACGAGGAGGATTTATAGGTAGCGATTTGAATAAAATAAATAAATTGAAAAAAAAAAAAGATCTCTCTAGCTTTTAATAATAGATTGACAAACGAAAACGAAGACGATAAGGCGACAGCATTGACCGGGGAGGGGGGGGGGGCGCACCAGACAAGGGATAGAAACCATTCATTAGCAGATTAGCAGACCGGGGGGGCTAGCCGACTACGCTCTAGAGTTGTAGGGGAAGCCGTTACTGCACCTATAAGTACGCTATCACTGATGGCTGCATCGGCCACTCCGGAGGCGGATGTCTCCTTCGGTGCCCGTTGTGGCGAGTAGTATCGCCCCCCGTCCCGTGCTGCATTGCAGGACTGAGCTTATGCCGTACAGGCGACGAGGCGAAATGGGTGGTGTGGCTTCTAGAAGGCTTGGAAGAAAACGAGCGCCAACGGATTCAGCATTTGGCGCGATAGCTTGAAACTGGGGCCGGGAGCGCTATTCTCGTACTTTGTACGGAGCATGTAAGAGACCCTAAGGACCCTAAAGAACAACCCCCTAGTTGCAACCAAGCCGCTACAAGTCCACAGACAGCGCTTAATTCTGGGCCCTCGGTGAACCAGAACAGAAGCTCGGGCGGAGATCTGCCCCGCAGCGAAACGATGCGAATCATGCATAAGTGGTACTTGTCGTCTTACGTTGGCCGCCGGTGCAGAGAGAGCAGCGATAGTGCTCACGAGTCGGTGAGCAGTCGAGCAGGTCGAGCAGATCTCGCGAATATAAAAAGGTTATTCCTAGAGTAAGCCTGCAGATTCGCGCCTCCCACGCTGGGCGATCCTTTCCGGCTTACTCCCCGAACGCGGTTGAGGTGGCAGTTGGGCGGAGAGGCACGACCTGCCCAAAGAGGCAAGTGAGATAAGATACGGGTTGGCGGCCAATCACTGGCGGCTGATTGCGGAAGCTTATCTCTCTGGCAGCAACAGTGGCGAACGAAAAGGGATGATGGGTTGGCGCAGCGCTAAGCCACCACCGCTAAGCCGGGCTCGCTCCACTGCTGCTTTACGAGCAAGAGCGCGAAAGAGATGCTACAAGCTACTCCCGCACCGAAGCTTTTGGCCTCTTTCTAGAAGCAGCAAAACCTCCGGCACGCAGGCAGGCGCTGGTCATTTGTTGCGATGGCGGCGAGAGGCGAGGCGGGAATAAGCGTCGACACAGGCACAAGCACCGCCACAGGCACAGGCACTGCGAGGTACGACGGAGAGTACATATAGAGCCGGCACGTGATGCGCCAGTCGTTTTGCTCTTATCTCAGTGGCACTTTAAAAGAGCGGGACCACTCCGCAGTCTTCCAGTGGAGAAGCGCTGTAAGTTCCGTAATCTTACTTGTGACTTGGAAGAACAGTGGAGGACACGGGGAGAGGACAGAAAGGACAGAAAGGACAGAAAGGCAGATAGACAGAAAGGACAGATAAACAGAAAGGACAGAAGAATAGAAAGACAGAAGAGGACGGAAAAGAGGACAGTGCTATAATGACAGAACCGAGAAAGAATGGAAGCACAAGAATAAGCATCAAGGAGAGACTTTTCATTGTCACATCGTCCGTGTGCAGCGTGGGCTTACGCCATCAGCACGGCTGCCGCTGATTCGCCAAACTGCGACGCTCGGGCAGGCGACCAGATTCAGCCACCGACCTTCCTTGTATGGACGCGCCGGACGCCCTTGCATCATCCCACGAAGCCCCACCTGACGCGGCTCGCAATAACAATCAAACAGAGCACACAAAGTACTCTCCGTATACGGCCTGTTGGGTCCCCCGTAGAGTGCGGTCTGGGCATCTGGCCGTACTTCCTAGCAAGGAAAGGGGGGGGGGGGGGGGGAGAGACAAGGGATCAAGGGCGCGCGCGCGTTTTCTCGTCTATTGGAACGATTGTTTACAGCCAACAGAGGCCGCTGAATGGGCGTTGCTGGGCCCCCGCTTCTTGGCCCGCTGGGGAGGAGAGGGTGCTGCAGCGCTAATGCAGTCTTCTGGCAGGCCGCCACGGAGGAAAAACAGAAAGAAGCGCCGCGGCGGGCTGGCAATTTCGCAGGCCCGGCGTTGCAGACGCGGATTGGGCAGGCGCCGGGCTGGAGTGCCAAAGTAACGTCTCTCTCGCTCATCTCACAGCGGCCGCCTCCCGATGCCAGCCGGCCGCTCGCGAACAAGACGACGCTGTGTCTGCCCGCACTACTGCATGTCGTTGGAAAGGTGTGGCCGCCCTCGGCCCCGCCGAGCCTAGGATACACAATCTGGACAGTAAGATACATGCCTGGTGGAGGTCTCTAGAACAGTACGCGCTGGAAGAGTGTTTTCCTGGGCGAGCATAGCCTGCCGTCTCGTGCAGACGCCAAGGCAGATCCAGAAAAAGAAAAGAAAAAGAAAATAAAAAAAGAGGAAAAAAAGAGAGAAAAGAAAGAAAAAAAAAGAAAAAAAAAGAAAAAAAGCCGCTCAGCCAAGGGGGATCTTCCCCGTGCGCCTTGTGCGATCGTTTGGGTGACCGAGACTGTCCTAATCGGTCGGTAGCGCAAGGATCCGATGCCTGTTTCGCCTCGTCGGTGGCTCGACGCACCACCTGCGGCTGGTGGGGGCGCGGCCCCCCCCCCCGGGGGGGGGGGGGCGCGGGGGCGGGGGGGGGGGCCGG
>JADHKI010000106.1:0-22608 GCA_019925645.1 Graphilbum cf. rectangulosporium
AGCGGTCAGACGCTCTCTCAAGGTCAACGGATGCAAACAACACGGCACCCGTCGCAAGGAACAGATCAAAGCATCCAACACGGCACCTGCTTGAAAAATCACAGCCAACATCCTCAAGACCGGGAGCAGAAACCATGGTGGAAACCGATGCGAACTCCCCAACGTGGAAGTTCACACAGTACGTGGCCCCAACTATTGTTCCTGATGTTTTTTCGTTATGGAATCCCCTCCTGCGCATCTACCGCTCTGCCCATCAAGAGGTTTCGGCAGGCATTCCCGGTCTCGATCTTTGTCCTACTCATATCCCCCCCCCCACCCCACGCAAATCTTTGATCTTTTGAGCCGCTTTCTGGTACCTGCTATACGCTCAACGCGCTGACTTTGCCCCCCCCTTCCCCCCCCCTCTTCCGCAGATGTTTTGGCGACAAGGGAGATGTAGAAGACATCACTGAGGGTAAGCGAAGCACTGCAACCAACCATGCTTTCCGGCTGCGGAGACACCTCGCAGCAGGCCTGGTGTATGTTTCAACTGGCCATGGCTAAACTCTCTGCAGCGGACATTATCTCGACCGTCGAGTTTGACCACACCGGAAACTACCTAGCGACTGGTGACAAGGGAGGCCGGGTTGTGCTGTTTGAGAGGAACGAGACGGTACGTGCTGCCTGGCGGCGGGTGAGACGTGGACAAGCTCTGCGGTGTCGCTCTCCGAGCTGAAAGCCTTGAGCCGGTAGAACTAACCAAAGGCCCTGGCGGGTCCCTGGCGAGCTAGAAGAAGACATGCGAGTACAAGTTTCACACCGAGTTCCAGTCGCACGAGCCCGAGTTTGACTACCTGAAATCGCTCGAGATCGAGGAGAAGATCAACAAGATAAAATGGTGCCGGCGGCAGAACGCTTCACATTACCTACTGTCGACGAACGATAAGACAATCAAGCTGTGGAAGGTGTTTGAAAAGTCTCTTAAAGTTGTGGCTGAAAACAACCTGTCGCATGACTTGACTCCCGGCAGCCTGGTCGGTGGCGGCGGCGTGCCAAGGGCTCTACCCCCCAACATCCACTTTGGCAGCGCCAGCGATCTGAAGCTGCCGCGCCTCACGCATCACGATACCGTTGTGGCGGCGGTGCCGCGGCGGACATACGCCAATGCCCATGCCTACCACATCAACAGCATCTCCGTCAACAGCGATGGCGAGACCTTTATCAGCAGCGACGACTTGCGCATCAACTTGTGGAACCTCAACATCCAAGACCAGAGCTTCAATATTGTTGACATCAAGCCAGCCAATATGGAGGAGCTTACAGAGGTCATCACGGCCGCCGAATTTCACCCCAAGAGCTGCAACTGGTTCATGTACGCCAGCTCAAAGGGCACAATTAAGCTGGCAGACATGCGGGAAAGCGCCCTCTGTGACCAGCACGCCAAGCGTACGTTGCCGCGGCGGCATTCGCCGATTCGCATGCATGCTCTCCGCCTCTCTGTTTGCTCCTGGTGCTAACTTTATGCCTCTTTTGTTCTAGTATTCGAGCAAGAAGAGGACCCACAGTCACGTTCCTTCTTTTCCGAAATCATCTCCTCCATCTCAGACGTGCGCTTCTCCCACGACGGCCGTTACATCTTATCACGCGACTACCTGACGGTCAAGATATGGGACGTGAACATGGAGCGGCAGCCAGTGAAGACGATTAACATTCACGAACACTTGCGGCCGCGGCTCTGCGACACGTACGAGAACGACAGCATATTCGACAAATTCGAGGTGGTCTTTTCAGGCGACGCCAAGAATGTCATGACCGGAAGCTACAACAACAACTTTATGATTTACCCAACCGATCCTGACAAGGAAATGGAGGTTGTCTTACAGGCAGACAAGTCGGCCTTCAAGGCCAAAAAGGTCGGCGTGCCCACGCCGATCAACTCGGCCACAAGCCCCACGCCAAACGGCAACAGGAAGAACGGCTCGCGGGCCGGCAGCCCGGCAGCCGGCCAGGGCCAGGGCCAGCGGATGCGGAAGGAGACCGACGCAGACCAGATCGACTTTAACAAGAAGATTCTACACATGAGTTGGCATCCCTTTGAAGACAGCATCGCCATTGCGGCCACTAACAACGTACGTCTCTTTCTCTCGTCCTCGCTGGTTGGTAGATCTTGTGCTAATCTGCCCGTGCAGCTGTTTGTCTTCTCTGCCCTGTAGATGGGACTGCCGGGGTGCAAATGCGTTCGGCGACTGGCGTTGTTCATTCTCGTCTTTTCGTTCTGCCTCTTCTCTGTTTCCGCGCTTCCTGAACTTAAAAAAAAACTATTTTTCCTTTCTCTCCCCGATCCGAATATGCCCACCCTGTTCCTCTGCTACCTTTTTTGAAGCCTCGGCTGCCAACTGAAATGTCTTGTCTGTTCGCTTTCCCCTCTTGTCGTGTCTTTGGCAGTGCCGAGAAGGAGCGTCCAAGGCACAACACGTACCTCGGGCACGCCCGCCCGACCCCGGCCCGCGAGATTAAATAGATGGGCCAAGGGGGGGAGTGACTGTACCGGCGGCAACGATGGCACGACACACAGAGACAACGATAGTGGCGTTGATTGTGCCGATATGGCAGCCGCGGCAACTTGCACGAGAGGGGGGGGACTGGTAGCCACGGCAGAGCGGCAAGACGACAGGGTGGCACGCTATACGGGCACACTATCCTGTGACGGTGATCTGTCTACGGAGTAAGGAGTCAAGGCAGCAGACGCAAAGGCGCAGAAAGGGGAGGCAGTGGAGTGCAGCGACTTGCTTTTAGGGAGAAGCTTTTCGTGGTTTGGGCATGGGAGCCAAAAAGCATGGTCGGCAGCGGCAAGGCGGCCGCCTCTAGGAGGTCGGGAACGTCTAGAAAGACTTGACAGTCGTGGCAGGCTGTGCCGGCTGTCGAGGCTGAGGGGCGCCAGGGCTGAGGGGTGTCGAGGCTGATAAAGGCCCCTGAAAGCCCGCCTGCGACGTGAGAGTACGGCATGCCAGCGCGGGGTGGAGGTGGTAGGCCACATTGGGATGTATGTAGAAGGAGAAGATGGGATGCACGGCCGTACTGGCGTGCGTTCTTGCTACATGAGCATAGACTGGTCATCGTACCTCTGTCCAAGACAAGAAGTATGATTTCTCTCTCTGGTACTCTCTGGTGGTACTCTCTCTGGTGGTATTTTTTGGTAGTACCGGCCCTAGCGAGCAGAAGCAGTTGGTGCGCATTTCAAAAAAAAAGTCAACATTACAATGCAAAAAAAAGAAATCTTACACTTTGCGGAAGTCGTTGGAGTTGGGGGCCAAGACTTGATTGAACTTGGCACAAAGAGCTTCTAGAACGGCGGTTCTGAGCGAAAAGACTCCTTCCGGCATAACTTAAGGTTGAGCCCCAGAAAGCGCGCCCGACTGTAACCCATCCCCTATGTAACGTGCCTGCATAATAAATTGTGCTCGTAATTCGGAACAATAGAACCGCCCATGCGAGTTTTATGCCGGCATCCCTCGGTTGCCGGGCCATGCTGGCGAGCGCACCCGTGTTGTCTCCCACGGCTCCCTCTCGCGGCTTCCTGTCCTGCGCCGTTCTTTCCGCGTCTACCGTCACCGGCTGCTACTGCTGCTTCTGTTATGTGTATACATACTACGGGAATAGCGATGCTGCCCTAGTGCGGAAGCAAATAGGCCCACACCCTGGCAGAACAGCACCCCCCCCCCCCTCCTCTCCAATTAATCAACCTATCGCAAATCAATCTCCACTTTCTGAGCGCTACCGTCCCTCTTTTTTTCCCTCCGGCCTTTTCAATCCAAACTCTTTCCCTTTGCCTTTTCTCATGTAAGATACGTTGTGGCCACTTGGACCTTTTGAAGCAGCACAGGCAGGCAGGCCGCCAGCGCCCACACAAGAATCCAGCAGAGAAGGACCGGGTGCGGTCAGAGCCAGGACCACACGGCCAAGTGTCCACTTGGTGCGCAGAGTAGGAACGGCCGGGAAGGGCCACTCAGCCAGCAAGGACGACACTCTGTCTGAGCTGTGTGAAGGGACCCTCTCTTGTCTCCAAATAGGGCAGGTATGGGCCCGGTCGGCTGCACGCTGCCAGGCACAACTCTGACTGCCGAGCTGCGCACGATTCGGACCGCGTGCTAGCTGTTGGCAACCCGTGGATTTCTTCCCACACAACCACCATAAGAGTATACAACCCCTACTATATACTATTGCCACACACTACCGACCACAAACTCTTCAGGTCCAGCACAAAACAGCTTTTAGAACAGCTTGAGCAGCTCGGACTCTGCACACCGACAACACGAACACACACACACTACTCTTTCCCTTTTCTTCCCTTTTCCGAGGCTGCAACGCATTTCGCCGCAGAACTCTGCGCCTTCTCAGCCTCCTCCTCCTCCTCCCCCCAATCCCCCCCCCCCCCCCTCCCTCCCCAGCAAGTCTCCGCCTTCAACGTCGATATTGCCAGCGTGGCGAGAAATCCAAACGATCAACCACCTTTAAAGGATCACTCACGTTTATTTTTCTCCCCCTCCCCCCCTTTAGTTTATCAGATGCAGCTTCTGCGCCGCCATACCAATTAGCTTCGCCCGTCAGCCTCAAAAGTTTTATAGGCGGGAACAACAACACCAGACAAATAGCACGCGCCTCTGACCCCCGCTACTTCCCCCCATCCAGCCGTGTCGATGTCCGCGAATACTCAAGCCCGACGCCGGCAAGCCCCAAACAAGCCTCCTCCTCTCAAACATGACGCTCTCTCGTCGGGACATCGCGTGATCAATGCTGCGGCCTCTTTGGAGAAGGCCGAGAAGTTTGGAGTTGAAAACAACCGCTCCATGTACTCGCGTGCCATGGGGATGGCGGGCCGCATCTTCATCGAGACGATCCCGCAATGGCTCGCCATTGGGGCTATGCTAGGCCTCATCTTTGGCGGCTGTTGCTCCAATGTCTTTGCACTCGAGGCTATCATCAAGGTTGAGCCCGCGAGCGGTACGGTTTCCCCCTCCCCCCCCCCCCATTCCCCCTCTTGTGCCCTCACTGTTTAGCTCTCACCTGTTGTCTAACGACACGGCCCAGGCACGCTCGTGACTTTTGTGCAGTTCCTCTTCGTCGCGATGACCGGCTACATCTCACAATTCGACCGCAGCCGTCCGCCCTTTTACCTCAGGCGCAACAGGGTGCCGCTACTACGGTGGCTGGTCAACATTGTCTTGTTCTTCGTCATCAACGTCCTAAACAACTACGCTTTCAGCTTCGACATCTCCGTGCCCGTCCACATCATCCTACGCTCCGGCGGCAGCATCACCACCATTGTGGCCGGCTATCTTTACGGCAAACGATACTCACGCATCCAGATCGTTGCCGTCATCTTGCTGACCATTGGCGTCGTGACGGCTGCCTGGTCCGACGCCCAGACCAAGGGCACCACACAGGCGGCGGCCGAGGGGGACAGGAGCTTTGGCACGGGCCTGGCCATCTTGTTTGTGGCACAGGTGCTCTCGTCCATCATGGGACTCTACACCGAGGAGACGTACAAGAAGTACGGCCCCCAGTGGGAGGAGAACCTGTTCTACTCGCATGTTCTCTCGATTCCTCTCTTCCTCCCCTTTTTCCCGTCGCTGGCGCGCCAGTTTACGCGCCTTGCCGACAGCGCGCCGCTGACGCTTCCCTTTGCCGACGCTCTCGACTCGGAAGCCATGGCGGCGGGCGTCCGCAAAGGCATCGAGGGCATCCGCATTCCAAGCCAGCTCGCTTTCCTCTTTCTGAACGTGCTGACACAGTACGCCTGTGTCCGCGGCGTCAACCTACTCGCCTCGGTGTCGTCCGCGCTGACGGTGACCATTGTCTTGAACATCCGCAAGCTGGTCAGCCTGCTTTTCAGCATATGGCTCTTTGGGAATCGCCTTGCGCCGGGCACGCTACTCGGCGCCGGGATTGTGTTTTTTGCCGGCGGCCTCTACTCCCTGGACGGGAAGAAGAAGCCCTTGGCGCGGCCTCGTGGAGGGAGCATCCGCATGAATTAGCAGTCCTGGCGAACCTGCGGGGCCTACAGTTAGGCCACATAGATTACATTGAAAGACGTATCTTACAGATTTAAACCGTATGGTACTCTCCCCCCAAACGTGACGACATGTACAGAGTGAGCGACTACTGTTGCACTGCTTCCCAGGGGAAATTCTTCTAGGGAAACACATTTTACGGAGTTTTCCCGCACAACCCGAGCTGCGTCGTCATACTTGTTGTACTTTACCTGAAATGCTCCCAGTGTTAGTCGAGTCGGTGCCTGAGGCACTGCGGGCCGACCAGGAGAGCTGCCACCGAGCCCGGTAAGAGCCATACGGGCACCTAGAGAAGCCCGAAACAAACCGCGGCTTCTTTTTTCTTCTTCTCTTTCTCGCCCGCTCGTCCTCTTCTGCCTTCTCTTCATCGTCTTGCCCACCACTGATCGCAGTCTGAAAGACTAGGCCAAAAGTGGTGATAGTTTATGAAGAAAACATGAGCAGGTGCAATCCTGACTAATGGGGCAAAGACTAGTGCCAAAAATTAGGGCGTCGAACCTCTGTGGCTCGGCACAATACAGCGCATCAGAGCACCAGGCACAGCCAGAGCCCGCCCCGGTTTGCCCCTGTGGCAGCGGGACGATACGTATCTTTACACGGCGAATCTTTGCAGCAATTTCGCAGCCTGCAGCACCGCCGCCGCCGCGTTTTGCTTCTCACCACCTTTATCATCATCATCCGCTCCTTGTTGTCCTCATCCACGCTCCGCCGCCTGCGCCCGCTGTCTACCTGTCCTGTCGTTGGTGCCGTGCACGCACTGAGCGGCCGACTCGGAAGCGACCGTTTTGGGGTTTGCAGCCCTGATCGAATCCCTTTGACGTCTGGACTTCATCAGATCGACAGACTATCGTGCATTTGCCCTCTGCGACGACAGCTGACTCTGCTGACCCCCTCTCTCCCCCCCCCCCCCCCCTCCCCCCCCTCTCCTCTCCTCCTCCTCGGCGAGACCGTCTCTGCATTTGCGCACAGGTAAGGGCTTGGCTGCCATATCCCTTTTTTATATGCCCCTACCCACGGGAGAGCTTGGCTGCAACGCTCTTTTTTTTTTGACCAGCTTTCCAACCGGCTAAAGCATCACCAGATTGACCAGAGCCAGGACCCTGCCGCACGCCGCCTCTGCTCCCGCACTTCAAGGGGCTGTGCTCTGGCCATCTTTGGGCATTGTTCCGACTTCGTTGCCTTCTTTCCCCCTTTGTTGCTCTTGTAGCATGTCCACGCCGGCCATCCGCCTCGTCCGTGTGAATTCTCTCCTGTGACGCGCATACAAGCACACAAACACGCAAACGACCATCCACGCTCCCCGGGCTATCTTTAATTGCCTCTTTCTCGGCTTGCCAGAGCTTTCACAGCTTCCACAGACGACAGCGCCCACGACCACGTGCCAGCCCTGGTTGACACCCGCTTCCAGCTGACCGAGACCGAGTCCGCAACCGCCACGATGGGTTTTGTCGGTGTCTACAAAGCTATTTACGACTATGCTCCCCAGTCGGAGGGGGAGCTGGCCATGTCCGAGGGCAACATCCTCTACATTCTCGAGAAGGATGGTGACGATGGATGGTGGAAAGCCAAGAAAAAGGCCAGCGGCGACGACGAGGAGGAGCCCGAGGGACTGATCCCCAACAACTATGTCGAGGAGGTACGTAACGCCGGAGGAAGCTGTTGTCATCGATCCGCCTGCTTGACCCTGAATTGGGGCATCCCGACTGACTCCTTTGTGTTCTCCATAGGCCGAGCCTACCGGCCACGCACGGGCCCTCTATGAGTACACGCGGCAGACAGACGAGGAGCTCTCGTTTCCAGACGATGCACAGCTGGCGATCTACGACACGTCGGACCCTGATTGGATCCTGGCTGGTTACGATGGCGAGTTTGGCTTTGTGCCGGCCAACTACATTGACCTGAGCGAGGCCGGCAGCAGCAGCAGCGAAGCCCGGAAGGCGCCGGAGCCGGAGCCGGAGCCAGAGGCGGAGCCGGCACCTCCGGCTTTGCCGGCAAGACACTCCGTCCTGTCCGAAGACAGCGTCCCGAGCCCACAGCTGCCGCCGCGGGCTCCGGCAGACGCACCGCAAAGTCCGGCGTCATCCGGGCCTGCCGCGGCCCTGGCCAACGTGCTGGCTGGTCGAGCAGCAGCTACAACAGCAGTTCCGCCCCCTCTTGCTTCGCCTGTTTCGCGGCCGCGCTACATGTCCGATGCGTCCGAGGATGCGGGCGAGCTGTCGCCACCGCTGCCCACACGGCCCCGGCCGCACGCGCACTTTGAGGATGCCGAGCGGTCTCCGCCCCTGCCGCAGCGAAACGCCAGCACCGCGCACAACAACAGCAGCCACAGCAACAGCAACAGCCATGGCAACAGCAGCAGCAGCCACAACAGCAGGAATGCTGGATATGGTGCGAGCGGCAACGACGAGGAGCAGCACTCAAACCAAGCCCCCTTCCACATGTACAACATATCCGAGATGGTGTCAGTAATGGGCAAGCGTAAGAAGATGCCGACGACGCTGGGCATCAACCTGAAGACGGGCATGATCCTCATCGCCCCCGAGCGCGTGCAGGACGGGCCCTCGCAGGAGTGGTCTGCGGAGAAGATGACGCACTACTCGCGCGAGGGCAAGCATGTGTTTATGGAGCTGGTACGCCCCAGCAAGAGTGTCGATTTCCACGCTGGCGCCAAGGACACGGCGGAGGAGATTGTCGCGGCGCTGGGTGAGCTGGCCGGTGCGGTGCGTGCAGAGGGGCTGCGCGAGGTGATCCTGGCCGGCTCGGGCCAGGACCTCAAAAAGGCAGTGGTGCTGTACGACTTTATGGCGCAGGGCGAGGACGAAGTCACCGTGGCGGCCGGCGACGAGGTCGTCATCCTCGACGACAGCCGCAGCGAGGAGTGGTGCCAGGTGCGCCGCGTTAAGAACGGCAAAGAGGGCGTGGTGCCGAGCAGTTACGTCGAGGTGACGGGTACGATTGCGGTCTCGCCGGCGTCGCCGTCGAGCCTGCCGCAGCCGACGCCTCGATCGCCCAAGACGACAGCGGCTTCGACGGCCATGCTGTCAACCACGGCCAAGAGCACCGTGGCCCACAACCGGATGGAGGAAGAGCGCCTGACGCGTGACGCCGTGCGCGCCGCCGTGAAGGACGAGTCAAGGCGGGGCTCAGAGGTAGGACCCGGAGTGCGTTTGCCTTTGCCCGACCGGCGCAGTAATCGGTCGGCAGTGGACGGCAGTAGTAGTAACACAGCCACGCAGCAGCGATCCTCGAAGCGGGAGAACGGAAACGGCAGCAGCTCGCGGGCCACAAAGTCCAGTACGTCTTGGGGGAGGCTTGACTGACTGCTGCCCCCGTTTGCGCATGCTAACACGTTCCAGAACCTGACCCGTCCAAGGTGCGCACCTGGACCGACCGCACCAAGTCGTTCAGCGTGGAGGCCCAGTTCCTCGGCCTGGCCGATAACAAGATCAACCTGCACAAGATGAACGGCGTCAAGATTGCGGTGCCGGTGGCCAAGATGTCGCTGGAAGATCTCGAGTACGTCGAGCGTATGACGGGCATCTCGCTCGACGAGGACAAGCCCCTATCCAGCATGAAGAAGAAGCACCAGCAACAGCAGCAGCAGCAGCAGCTCCAGCAGCAGAAATCCGAGGCGCAGGGCTCGTCAGGCGTCAGGGTGGGCGCATCGATCGTGCCGCCAAAGGCTGAGCATGACTGGTTCCAGTTCTTTTTGTCGTGTGATGTGGCCGTGGGCCTTTGCGACCGCTATGCGCAGGCGTTTATCAAGGACAACATTGACGAGAGCGTGCTCGCCGACATTGACGCCACGGTCCTGCGCACGCTGGGCCTGCGAGAGGGCGATATCATCAAGGTGATTCGGTGTCTGGATACCAAGTTTGGCCGTACCAAGAAGAAGGTAGGCGGCGACGACGATGCCGAAGGCGGTCTCTTCTCCGGCCCCGGTGGCGCCCTGCGAAACAACACCAGACGCGGCCGTCCGGCGCCGGCGACGCAGGCCAGCGACGTGGTCGATCCCAAGGCCTTTTCGCAGCAGACGTCGGGAGACGGCGATGCGGCCAAGACGAACGGCGCCGACAGCAACTCGCACGACGGCAGCAACGGCAGCAACGGCAAGACAGCCGGCTCCAAGCCATCAAGCGGCTTCGAAGACGATGCCTGGGACGTCAAGCCTGCCAGGCAGCAGCCGACCGCTCAGCCCGAGGCGGCGCCGCAGCCCCGTGCCGCCGAGGCGGCGCCTGCTCCGACGCCGGCGCCGGCGCCGGCTCCGGCTCCGGCCAGACCGGTTACAGCAGCCCTCACGGGCTCTCTGCAGGAGCTGTCGCTGCTCACGCAGCCCTTGCCGGCCGAGAAGCTCAACCCGGTGGTTCCTGCAGTGTCGTCGCCGCCGCCTGTCGTGTCACTGCCGCCGCAAGTCACGGGGCAGCCGCAGATGCCGCAGATGCCCGGCGCCACGCCCGGCCTTTTTGCCGGCATCGCCCAGCAGCAGACTGGAGCGCTGGGGCGAGCACGTCCGTTGGCGCCGCAGTATACGCAAGGCCAAGGCGGTCTGCTGCCGCCTCCACCGGCCCGGCCGCTTTCGGCGCCGCAGTCGGCCCAGCCGAGCGCGTTCGGACCGCCGCCGCTGCAGCCGCAGATGACGGGCATGATTTCGGGGCAGGTGGCCCCGCCGGGACAGAGCCTCAACGACATCAACCAGGCACGGATGCAGCAGCAGTTCATGCAGCAGCAGCAGCAGCAGCAGCAGCAGCAGCAGCAGCAGATGCAGCAGATGCAACAGATGCAGCAGATGCAGGCAGCCCAAATGGTCCCGCAGCCCACGGGGCTGATGCCGATGATGACGGGCATGCCGCAGCAGCAGTTCCTGCCGCCCGGCATGATGGCCAACAGCCCGAACCAGTTTGGCTCGCCTGCGCTGCAGATGCAGGCCACGGGCTTCCCGGGCGGCTTCAACCCGACACAGGCATTCGGAGTGCCCCAGGCGACGGGCGTCGGCGCCGGCGGCCTAAACTCGATGCTGCCGCCGGCTCTGGAGCCGCAGCGAACGGCGATGCCGGGACAGATGCAGCCCATGCAGACGCTGCAGCCCCTGCAGCCGCAGCCAACGGGCCACTTTACGCAGGGCTTCGGCAACCAGATGACCCCGACGGGCACGCCGCAGCAGCTGCCAGCGCCGACACCGCTGCTGCCGCAAAAGACAGGGCCGCCGCCGCCGGTCCGTTTCGGCGTGACGGACGAGTCGCGGAAGCTCACGCCCCAGCCGACGGGGCGGCGGGCCAACCTGAATGCCGCAAGTACGTACATCTGTCTCGCGGTGGATGGGCACATGGCCTTTTTCTTTTCTTTCTTTTTCTTTTCTTTCTTTTTCTTTTCTTTCCTTTTCTTTTCTTTCTTTTTCTTTTTGCTAACAGACGGCAAACACAGCACCGGACAATCCGTTTGGTTTCTAGTGACGCGGCACAGCCGCGGCGATCCGAGAAGCAGGAGAAAAGACACGGGACGGACGGCCGGCTTGGGCACGCCGTCTGGGAGAGGCAGAGCTTGCATTGTGTGCGCGCTTGGATGACTTGGAGGGCAGGGGAAGCGAACTTGGCTATATGCGCTTTCCCCCCTGCTCATTCTGGTGGTGGCCGGCCGGCCTTTTTCGCCCGCCCATACTTTGGGCCTCCTTTTCCTCCACGGCGTTCGCATCACGCACCACAGTCCAATATTTTTTCACCCACCCCCCATATATATATATATATCTTTCTGGTCCATACAGTTTTGCCATGAGAGGGCGGCTTGAGAAGGGGAGCCGCCGTTTCTTTTTGTTCTTGATTGCAGCTTTTGGACAGCAGCCGACCATCGTATATATTAATCAAATCATACTTGTTTTCCCCCACCGGTCTGGGCGGTCAAGAAGATGCGTCACTTGCGGACAGAAGCCAGTGGCTGTCCAATTGTGGTCCACTATATACTACCTTGCACGAACAAGGACAAGAGAGAAAGTCTATAAGGGGACGGGCAAGCCCTCCCCGGCCCATCCCATAAGTCGTCACCATATTCAGTCGTTGAACAAAAAGGCCACTCCGGGCCTGTCTCCTTGGAGCAACACCAAACCCATGCCAAGGCAAGACAAGTAAGAAATCCAAAAAGACGACCAAGATAGAAAAGAGTCGTGTCACCTCCAACACTACTCCCAAAGGGGGACCCAATTTGATCGTGATTTTCAAAGGTTCCTCCCCCCCCCCCTCCCCCCCCCCCATACACTCCCTCTCTGGGCAGAAGGCCCGCGCCATCTGGCCATGCAACTGTCCGTAGGAGGCCTGCACGGCTCACTGGGCCTGCGTCAGGTCGTCTTCTACGGTGGTGAGAAGCTCGGTGATTGTGCGGCGGCGGGTGACCTCGGCCTTGCCGTCGACGGCGGTGGAGGCAGCAGAGGTGCCGTCGAGCTGGGCGGCCTTTTCTGGCTGGGCGGCGGCGGCGGCGGCGGCGGCGGCGCGCGGGGCCGGCTGGAAGCGCTTGCGGACGGCGGCAATCATCTTGATGAACCAGTGGACGTTGAGGGAGTTGAGAACGAGGTTGCTGCTGATGTAGGTGGCAAAGAGCCAGACGGGGATGGGGCCTGCGCCGTCGGCGAACCGCATGACGGCGTTGGCATTGGGGGCGGGCCCCGCCTGGACGGCGCGCCACATGTCGTAGTAGACCCAGCCGGACATGTAGGTGCCGTAGACCAGACGGCAGGAGAAGAAGGTGCAGAGCAGGGCGATGCCGTTGTAGAGCTGGGCCTTGGAGCCGGTCATGTTGAGTTTGTCAAAGAACCAGTGGATATTGAGAAAGGGCGTGGACAGCTCGTAGAGGATAAAGGTGCTGCCGTAGTAGTTGAGAAAGGGTCTCTGGCTGGTGGTTAGTAAAAGGACCATGGTACAGAAACGGGGAAAGAAAGCACAAAGGCAGAAAGGGCACGCACAAATCCAAAGGAAAAGACAAAGAGGGCGCTGACGGCATGAGCCAGCACGCTGAGGCCGAAGACGTCAATGTACAGCAGGGTGACGATGAGGTCCCAGACAAAGTAGCCGGCGGCCAGGGCCTGGATCAGGCCGGCGGCGCCGGTATAGCCCCAGATGCGCTCCTCCCAGCTGGCGTCCATGGCCTTGCGCTCCTGGTCGGTGGCCATGGCCCAGAGAGCGAGGGTGTTGATCAGCAGGCTCTGCACCAGCGAGACGACGTGGACGTCCCAGTTGGCCTTTTTGGCGCGGGCCATGCGCGAGTAGATGGCGGGGAAGAGGCCGTTGGAGACCAAGGGCGAGAGGACCAGCTGTATAAAGGTGTAGAAGAGGGCGGCAATGAGGATCTCGTGGATGTGGATCGGAAGCGTGGTCAGGCCAAAGCGAGTAGCAAAAGGCTCGACGGCACGGCTGAGCGCCGGGATGGGCGCGATGGGAAAGAAGTCGCGCATTGTCGCAGGGCACGGAAGGGAGAGGCGCGGAACGGCGGAGAACGGGGGGGAGGAGGAAGAAGGGGGGGGGGGGGTTAGCCTGTCGCGGCTGGAAGAAACCGAGGTGCACAGCGGAGAGGGTTGTCGGCAGCCCGTTTATATAGATCAATCGCCGGGAAAAAGAGAGACGCCCGCCCAGAGGCGCGTGATGGCCAGTCAGGCAACCAACTGATCACCGGGAGGGGGGAGGGGGGGGGGCGGGGGAGAAAGATGGGACGAGTTCAGGCCAGACGGCCCAAAAGGTCGAGAGATGCTTGAAAGAGAAGACAGGACGCAGCAGCTGCACGGCAGAGGAAAAGCACGGCAAGGCTGGCAGCAAGCCTAGGACATGTAGGAACAAGAAGAGCAGAGGTGGAGAGGAGATGCGGAAGGGGGAGGCGGCGAGCGGCGCTAGGTCGGGCGTTGACAAAGGGATGCAGTGGAACAGGCTCTTTTGAGAGAGAGAGATATAGACAGACAGAGTTGGCCCGTTTGGCTGCTTGATCGGAGCTGAAGCGGAGGAGCTCCGTGACTACCCAAAGCAGCCAACACAATAAGCGCTAGTCCTGAATTGTTGGGGGCAAAAGGTACGTATCTTACTACGTATCTTACATACCTCTTATCTTATCGGGCGCGACACGTGGACAAGGGCCAGCTGCACAGTGCTCACAGGCCGTTTTTCAGAGAGACTCGATTGTGCCGCCATACACGCACACACGCCCGCTTTGCCCCCCCAATGGCCGACCTGCTCTACGACCTGCTGGCGGCGTCGTCGTCGTCGCTGCAGCCGGCGACGGGCACGCACCAGCCGCTGCCGCCGGGGCCGGCGGACGCGGACGCGCTGGGCTATCTTTCGGGGCTGACGGCGCGGCCGCTGGCGGCGCTGCACGCGGAGGAGCCGCTGGCGCTGGCGCACAAGTCGCAGTCGCTGCTGCTGGCGCTGCAGGGGCTGGCCAAGCGGTCGTACCAGCCGGTGCTGGAGTCGGCGCGGCGGCACGCGGCGCTGCGGTCGGCGCTGCCGGCGCTGGCGGCCAGCACGGCGGAGCTGCGGGCGGCGGTGCCGCCGCTGGACGACGCGGTCATGCGGTTCTCGACGGCGTTCCGGCCGGGCGGCCGGGGCGCCGGCGGCGCAGCGGAGATGGCGCCGGCGTCGGCGTCGGCGTCGGGCGCGTCGGCGGAGGAGGACGCGGCGGCGGCCGAGGTGCTGGCGCGGCGGCGGCAAGCCCTGCTGCTGGCGCGCAACGTCGAGCGGCTCGTCGACGTGCTGGAGCTGCCGCCGCTGCTGATGTCGGCGGTGGCGGCGGCGCCGGTCAACTACGCGTCGGCGCTGGACCTCAACGGCCACATCCGGCGGCTGCTCGCGCTCTACCCGGACTCGGCGCTGGTGCGGTCTGTGGCCGCCGAGGCCGACGACGCCATGCGCGCCACGGCGGCCAGCCTGGTGCTCTCGCTCAAGGCGCCCGGCCTCAAGCTGGCGGCCTCGCTGCGCACCATCAGCTGGCTGCGGCGCGTGTTGCCGGACCTCGAGGCGGCGGCTGTCTCGGTCTCGGCCGGGTCTCAGCCACAGCCACAGCTCCCGTCACAGCCACCGCCACCGCCACAGCCACAGCCACAGCCACAGCCACAGCAGCAGCAGCAGCATCTCGACGTGGCCGCGCAGGAACGCACGCTCGGCGTGATCTTCCTCCTGTGCCGGCTGGCCACGCTGGTGGGCATGCTCGACGCGCTGGCGCCGCTGCGCGAGCTGGCCGACCAGGAGCGCGCGCGGCAGCAGACGGCCAGCGCCGGCCACGCCTGGTCCGGCGGCCAGCAGACGGAGCGCTACCTCAAGCGCTACATTGAGATCTTTCGCGAGCAGAGCTTTGCCATTGTGTCCATGTTCCGCAGCATCTTTCCCAACACCACGGGCCCGCCGGCGTCGGCGTCGGCGTCGGCGTCGGCGTCACCCCCCGGCGACCCTCTCGAGCCGCTGCCGCCGGCCCTGGCCACGTTCCCGCTGCACCTCATCGACCTGCTGCTCGCCACGCTGCGGCGATACCTGCCCACCGTGCGCGACCAGGCGTCGCGCGACAGCCTGCTGACACAGGTGCTGTACTGCGCCGGCAGTCTGGGCCGGCTGGGCGGTGATTTCGGCCTGCTGCTGGCGACGCTGGACCTGGGCGGCGGCGACGCCGAGGACGAGTGGGTCGAGGTCGTGCGGCGCCACCGCCAGCTGGCCGGCCGCCTGGAGTCCATGGTCGGCGACCAGCCCAAGGAGAAGAGGCCGGGCAGCGCCGAGCCGGACGGACGACGAGCAGCGGACAAGGAGAACCCGGCGCGGAAGAAGGCCAAGGACTACGATGGAGGGAAATGATGGGCGGGGGCTGCGCGAAGACCCCCAAGTATTATCATAGCACGGCGCAAGGTTTAGGCACGGGAATGGGCATAGGCAAGCATAGCAGCAAAAAAAAAGAAAGAAAGCAGCCCGTCGTGGCCACGTTTGCTGTCGGGACGCGTCGGAAGGGCGGGGAATAGAGCCCAAACGCCCCCCAAAAAACCCCCCAAAATATGACCGACTTCTCCTGGGCAGCCGCGATGCGACCGGGCAAAAAAGCGCTAAGGCTGAGCCGCCCCCCCACCCCCATGGGACAAAGCTTCGTCGTCCGTCAGACCTGCATTGCAACCCTCTCGCGCATCTTTGTCGGGGTGTGCCATGGCCGTTGTCGCACTGCGCTTGCATTCCAGCCCCGGCTGCTAGCGACGTCTTTTCTGTCCTTTCTGGCATTGTCTCTTCTCGTCGTCCGACTTGTCGCTTCGCCTGATTTCTCTCTCTCTCTCTCTCTCTCTCTCTCTCTCTCTCTCTCTCCCGCTCGCCGCCGCCTCGCCTTCCGCCGGCTCTCACCGGCGCCATGTCGAATGGCTCGAGCCCTTCCAAGACCCGTACGCCCTGTGCTCTCCCCCCCCCCCTCTGCTTTTCTGACCGGCGCCAGCCTTCCACCTGCTTGCCGGCCTCGGCTCCGGCGTCCTCTCGGCCGTGCTGCTGCAGCCCATCGACCTGCTCAAGACCCGCGTGCAGCAGGCCGGCCACCACAGCCTGCGCCAGGTGCTTGCCGAGCTGCGCGCGGCTGCTGCCGCCCGGCCGCCCGTGCCGGCCTCTGTGACGGCCTCCGTGGCCGCGCCGCCGCCGCCCGAGGCCCCGGCGCCCGGCAGCTTTGTCGCCAGCCTCTACCGCGGCACCGTGCCGTCGGCGCTGCGCACCGGCTTCGGCTCGGCGCTGTACTTTGCCGGCCTCAACGCCATCCGCTCGCACGCCGCGCGCATCCCGGTGCTGGCCGCCGGCGCCGGCGTCGCGGCACCGGCGTCGCCGTCGTCGCCGTCGTCGTCGTCGTCCTCCTCCTCCCCCTCCGCCTCCTCCTCATCCTCCTCGCTGGTCCGGCTGTCCAACACGGGCAACATGCTGGCCGGCGCCGTGGCACGTGCAGCGGCCGGCTTCGTGCTCATGCCGCTGACCATTATCAAAGTGCGCTACGAGTCGAGCCTGTACAGCTACCGGTCGCTGGCCGAGGCCGCCGCCGACATCCGCCGCACCGAGGGCCTGCGCGGCTTCTTCTCCGGCTTCGGCGCCACCGCCATTCGTGACGCCCCCTATGCCGGCCTGTACGTGCTGCTCTACGAGCAGGTCAAGCGCCGGCTGAACGTGCTGGCTTCCGGCCGCCGCCCCAATACCGGCCCCGACCCTGGCCCCGGCCCCGGCCCCGGCCCGGCGTCCGCAGACATGGCCAGCTCGCGCGCCGCCGCCATCAACTTCTCGTCCGGCGCCATAGCCGCGGCGTCCTGCTCGGTCGTGTCGAACCCCTTTGACGCCGTCAAGACGCGCATCCAGCTGCAGCCTGCACGCTACCCCAACATGGTCCAGGCCGCCCGCCGCATGCTCGCCGACGAGGGCCTGCGCTCCATGTGGGACGGCCTGGCGCTGCGCATGAGCCGCAAGGCCATGAGCTCCGCCCTGGCCTGGACCGTCTACGAGGAGCTGATCCGCCGCGCCGAGGCGCGCTGGGCATTGGCGTGACAAGACAAGACAGGGCAGGACTACAAACGGTATACAGCGCACGCATTCTTGGCTCGGGGAGGGAGGCGTCCAGTACATTGTTATTTGACCAAATCAGAAGAAAAGGGCAGGCCAGATTTTCCACTTTATCCTAAAAGGCAAACAGATTTAGACGGGGTCGCTACTTATAGAACAAAAGAAAAAGCATTGCTTCTGCTGTCATTTATCTTCCATCGCCCAGCACAGACTCGTCAACATTGACATGAAATCGAAAAAAGGTTAAAAAGGGGAAAGAATCATGGTGATGCTCCTGCGCATCATAACCAAAACAACGTAGCCAGTCCATAACAAGAATTATCAGCCAAACAGGAGGAGCAAGAATCGATTTCGCAACACAACAGACAAGGCGAGGCATGACCGCAGGCCCCCCTCACCCCTCACTTGGCGCCGGCAAAGTACATGAGCATGCCGGGCGACTTGCTGCGGCTCCGGCGGCGTTCCTTCTTGCGAACCCACTCAAACTCCGGCTCCAGGTGGTGGTGGTGGTGGCGGTCGCGGCGGTCGTCCTCGATCTTGAGCACCACCTTGCGGTTCTCCCGCACCGAGGCCGTGTGCTGCCACCAGACCTCGCGCTCCTGCTCGGGAACCCAGCGCTTGATGAGCACGTAGTTGGCGTCCTGCTGCACAAACGCACACACACACACCCCTCTGTTAGCAAACCGTTGCCGGCCATGGCCAGAGTCGCAGACTCACCTGGTCGAGGTCGTAGTCGACGTGGAAGTAGTTGAGCGTCTCGATGGAAAGGTGCCGCCGGGCCATGCGCGTGTATGTGGGCGCGGGGACCTGCGGCTGCGGCTGCGGCTGCATCTGCATCTGTGGCTGCATCTGCATCTGCGGCGGCGGGTGGGCAAAGGCAATCTGGATCTCCGTCTGCTGCTGCTTCTTCTTCTGCTCCTCCTCCTCCTCCTTCCGCTTCTTGTCCGCCTTGATCTGCCGCTTTTCCAGAATGGCCTCAATGTCCTTCTCGTCCATGCCGGACCGCAGCAGGTCCTGCTGCAGCCGGCGCCGGTACTCGCGCTCGGCCTCGTCCTTTTCGCGCTGCTCCTTGGCCAGGCGCTCGGCCTCCTTGGCCTTGTAGCGCGCAATCGTCTCGCGCTCCTCGGCCTCGCGCCTCGCCTTCTCTTCCATGGCGCGCCGCTCAGCCTCGAGCTGCTTGAGCTCGAGGTCCCGCTTGATGCGCTTCTCCTCGGCCTCGCGCTTGGCCTTTTCTTCCATGGCGCGCCGCTCGGCCTCGAGCTGCTTGAGCTCGAGGTCCCGCTGGATGCGCTTCTCCTCGCGCTCGCGCTCCTCGCGGCGCCGAATCTCGTCCAGCTCGCGCTTGGCGCGCTCCAGCTCGGCCTGGCTCTGGTACGCCTGGTGGCGCTGACTCTCAATCTTGTTCCGCTCCTGCTCGGCCTTGATGGCGTCCAGCTCGCGCTTGGCCCGCACCATCTCGGCCTCCTCCTGGCTGCGCAGGCGGCGTGCGCGCTCCTCCTCCTCCAGGTGGTACGACTCGAGCTCGCGGCGGGCCTGCTCCAGCTGCCACTCCTCGCGGTCGTTGCGGCGGATATGCTGGTCCAGCTCCTCGTGGGCACGGGCCTGGCGCAGCTTGAGCTCCTCGAGCTCGCGGCGGGCCTTTTCGAGCTCGTACTCCTCGCGGGACATGTAGTCGCTCGAGTGGCGCGACTGCGAGCGGGAATGCGAGTGTGAGTGCGACTGGGACTGTGAGTGCGTGCGCGAGTGCGATGAGCGCGCGGGACGGGGCACCATGGCACCGCGGCCGCTGCTGTCGGACGCGTCGTCGTCGTCGCGCTGGTTGTTGTAGTTTTGGATCACCACAGACGGCGGCGGCGGCGGTTGGGACACGCGCTCGCGCGACCGTGACCGCGGGCGGGGGCTGGCGGTAACCAGCGTGCGCTCCGGCACGAGATAGCCGGGGCCGGAGGTGGCATAGTAGCCACGCACCGGACGGTGCTCGACCACGCGCGGCGCCAGCGGCGGCGGCGATTCGCGGCGGCGGTGGATGCGCACATCCACGTCGTCGTCGTCACTGTAATAGCTCATGGCGACAAGAAAGAGCGACGAAAAAGAAGCGAAGAGAAGAAGAGAAAAGAGAGGAAGACGAATTCAAGAGGAAAGAAGGCACGACAGAAGCTGGAAGCGGGGTAGCACTCGAGTGCCTGTCGAGTCACCTGCTAGAGTACAGCAAGATAAACAAGGAGCCGGTAATGAGCTCACAGACGGTCGAGGCAAGACGGCGACACACGCTGATGAAGGCAATGTTGGATATATGCAAAGTTGAGGGAAGAGGGGAGAATGGAAGGCTGGGAGAGCGGGGTGCAAATCCAGGCCCCGTTAATATGGCCAGGAAAGCACGATTGGGAGTGGTTGCGGTATAGGGCAGGAGCGGAACATTTCTTATTACTCGTTCATATAGTACGTCGGGAGGCAGCAAATAGCATTACAAGTAGTATTGGGAAGGGGGGGCGGAGGGGAAGGGGAGGGGCAGGGATCACCTGTGATGTACTTACCACACCCCCCCCTCTCCTCCTCCCTCCTCTCTACGACGGATCAGCCGCGAACGACACAGCAACAAATGAGAGACGTACTCGTACATGATATGTACACTTGTACATACTCCAGACGCTGAGCAGTGCGCACCCAAGCAGCCGGAAAAGTAAGGCATAAGCAGTGGTGAGAAAGACAGCAAGAACGAGGAAACGGCCGGGAGGAGGAGGGGCAAAGATTAGGCAGAAGAGGACAAACGGCGAAGCGAACCCACCATCCTCAGCCACGGCCGCAACCCACCCACACCTCTCTGCATTGCAGGATGCGGCGGGGCAGGAGTTTTGTTGGCCGGGGCAGACAGGCTGCGGCGGGCGGCCCAGCAGAGGCCGCCGAGGCCGCAGAGACCGGAGCGAGGAGAGAAGGAGAAAGGTGGCATGCCGGCAGAAAAACGACACCAGGATGACGATGACGATGCTGAAAAACTCGGAACGCTGCCATGCTGCCATGCTGCCATGCTGCCATGCTGCCATGCTGCCATGCTGCCATGCTGCCATGCTGCCATGCTGCCATGCTGCAATGCTGCAATGCTGCACACTGCTTAGCATAGGCGACACGAGACGTGGCCCAACCCCAGCCGGCTCCAGCAACGGTCCATCACATGGGGCTCAGACGGACAAGCCGCCGCCGCCGCTTGACCACTGCTTTTGGGCGAAGGAGGGGGGAGGAGGGGTGTGGCGAGTCTGGGCGACTGGGCCGGCAGCAGGCATGGCCGTGGTTGGTCCGCTACCCTTGCTGCAGCCAAGTGGGGGTGGTAAGCTGCATATGCCTTGTGGAAATAGCCAGCAAAAATTTGCCAGCTTGTACGGAGTACTCGTACTCCGTATGGGCAGCGGTAAGAGGACGGGCGGCGAAAGCAGGATTTGGCGCTTTCAAAAAAGGCTGAGCCCGTGGGCCGGTTGCGGCTCGTAGGGACGTCATCATGGACTGGAAAACGAGCCGGCGTCTTGCACTCTCTGGCACGTGGCATTCTTTAGTTGAGGCACCGGGACTGCGTTCTGGTCTTCTTGGTTTCGTCATGGAGCGGATGCGCGCGGGCAGCGCAGCTGGGCGGAATATGTAAGATATATTCACGAAAAGCGATCGATCGCAAAGCTGTCCGACTTGGCTTGCTGGCACCTCCATACTGGGGGGGAGTCGTGCGTTATATTCGTGTTCTGCCTCTATATCTACCGCATCGACTCGACGCCTCAGGACCTCAGGACGCCGCGGCGCCGCGCCGCAGCATCTGGTTGATGTGGTCTTGGCTGTTCTTGGCCGTCGTCTCCAGATAGTGCAGGCGCTTGCCCAGGCCCTCGACGTCGCCCTCCAGGCTCTTGATCTGCTTATCCAGCTTTGCGTTGAGAGCCGGTAGTGGCTCGGCCACAAACCTGCGCCGCTGGGTCAGCACGAGAAAGGAAAGAAAAAAAAAAGCAAAAGGGAAAAAAAGCAGCCCGCTCGAGACGCATAAAAACGTACATCTTGCCCACGCCTTCGTAGACGGCCGTGTTGGGCGGCAGCGACGAGATCTCGCTGCGGGTCAGCTGCGCCAGCCGCATCTCGCGCTGCTTGCTGGCCACCTGTGACCGTGCCACGGAAATCTGCTGCTGCGCCTGCACGGCCTGCGTCTCGATCTCCCTCACCAGCTGGGTACGTCAGCAGTTGTTTTCTCTCCAAAGGAGGCGTCACGGCGTCGCGGCTCGCGGCGTCAAGACCTCTCTGTACCTCCGTGCTCCCTTCTCGTGTGCATATACCTTTTCGAGTGCCTCGTTGGAGAGAGACATGGCGATGTTGATCAAGAGACGGGCAGAGGCGTAAAGGTGGCAGCGCTGCGTCGGAAACAGCTTCGATAGCAACAAATGGAGCCACAAAGCGTTGCGGGTTTCTCTTGCTTTGCACTGTGCGTATTGCAGAGCAAAAAACTGTGTGGCGCACGGTCCCCACCATTTCGACCACTACATACGTCTTTACATGTATGATACGTCTGTATGTACATCCGAGCCGCGGCATGCCTGTTATCACAGCCCTCCGCGGCAACATTTGCGGCTCGGTCCATCTTTTTGCGTCTCCCGAATACCACTTCCCACTTTGCCTCTGAGGCCAGGGCGACGAAGGGGCCGGCGGCTCTCAATTCTCTCCCATCGGACGGACAAACCTCTTTGAGATGGCTCACAGCTGGGCCCAGCTAGCCCTAGATAGCCAATCACTTGTGCTTTTGGTCTTTGCCACTGGGTGCGGCGGAGATGGGAACCACGCGCGGGATGGAGGTGAAGGGCGACGGCCACTGGAGTGTAAACTCATTTTCGCTGCCGTCGAGGCAGCGGTGCAGCCAGACCCGCCACATGATGAAGTAGTAGGCTGCAAGACATTAGCGGAACAGGTGCCAGCAAGCGCTGGGGCTTTGTGCAGCGGGGGGGGGGGGGGGGGGGGGGGGGGTTTGGCCACCAGAGAGTGACAAAACGAGGGTACCCCCCACACGCCCCCCCCCCAAACCC
>JADHKI010000107.1:0-19782 GCA_019925645.1 Graphilbum cf. rectangulosporium
CCTCCCTGCTGTTTTTTGGCAGGCGATGTAATGAAATGGGTTCCGCTGGACCCCCGCGGGCTTTCCGCTTTGCGCCAACGACATTACACAAACGCCCCCCCCCCCCCCCCGCCCGCCCGCCCTACCTTCTCCATTACTCCGTATGGTTGCTCGTCGCCAACTGCTGCCCAACAGTGGCTGGGCTGGCTGCCCAACGACGAAACTGCATGGAAGGGAAAAAAAAAAAAAAGGGAAAAAAAGAGGTAGACCAGATCGTTGTTGGGGAAGCCCCGGGAGGGTCGCAGCCATCGTGCTGTCGCGCCTGATAGGCTACTAATAACCCGCGCGTTTGAGCAGTGCCTGTTCGTGGCGGGACTGGCATACATACGCTTCGCATCATATGACCTGTGCTGTGGAGCTTTGGCGGCTTCTCTTCTCACTACTCCGTACATACCTACGAGGCCCCGAGACAACGCAAGCCATAATCTCAACTCTCGGCCATGCCGAGAAAAGTCTGTGAGACCAACTACACGCGAGGATGGCGACGACTCGCACAGGCCATGACCAGAAGAAGCTGGACTCTGAAAGAGAGGTTTCCCGGACTCGCAGGAAGAATCAGACACACAGGCCGTAATCAAACCGAGCCAGACGGGCATGCCGGCCATGTAGTCACTAAGCCAGCGCGCGCGCGCGCGCGCGCGCGCGCGTGGCCAGCATGCGGCCAGCATGCAGCCAGCATGCAACCAGCATGCAGCTACGCAGCCCTAAAACAAGACGGTGAGCAGGATGACCAAGCCTATTGTTTCGTGTTTCTCGGGAGCGGCAGGAACAGCATCCAGGGGCCCGTTGGGCTATCGAGTTGGCTGCTTTAGCGGTGTCGTTCATCGTTCGCCGGCCCAGACCTGTTTTTGACGCCGTGCCTGCCCTTGCCGGCTCGACATGCATGCATGCATGCATGCATGCATGTATGTATGTATGCATCCATGGTGCGGACACCGGTAAAAAAGAGGGGGAACACGTCGTCCTCGGGCAGCAACGGCCGGCCTCGGGGGAGGGAAGGGGAGGCCTCGTCAGCTGCAAACGCCACGGGTGCGCACAAGATTGATACAAGGGCAAAAAAGGCCCCCAAAAAAGCAGCAGTCACAAAAGCAGCGTTTTACAGGGCGGTTGGGCCGCCAGTCTTTTCTTGGCTGACCGGCAGCTTCCAGCACAGCGGTGGCTGGCCTCTGGGAGAGTTCTTTTTGGCCGCCTCTGCTGGCTGGCCGTCAACCCAACAAGCATCGGCCAGGCACCACGACGCATCGGTCTGTTATCAAAGAGTGGGGTATGTGCGTGTGTGTGTGTGTGTGTCAGAGTGTCCTGAAAACTTTCTGGAGTGTGGCGGTCAGAAAAATGGCCGGGAGTGCCCGTGCCATCGGGTTGAGCGGCTCATTGGGCTGTGGGTGGGTGTGTGTGTGTGTGTGTGGCTTGGCCCCAAGCCGTGCCTTTTTTTAACAGCAGCGATGAGAGGGAGAAATAGAAAAAAAAAAAAAGAAAAATAAAAGAAAAACAAGAAAAAAAAAGAAAAAAAAAGAAAAAAAAAGAAAAAAAAAGAAAAAAAAAAGAAAAAAAAAGAAAAAAAAAGAAAAAAAAAGAAAAAAAAAGAAAAAAAAAGAAAAAAATCGGGGGTTTGAAGCTAAATGCCCAGGAAGAACGCATACAAAAACTGCACTCACGCGCTAGCCACATCACCACGCCAAACACGTCAATTGAGGCGTGATCCGGAGGCCGTTGGGGTGGAGACACGGCAGCCAGCGAACGGGCTGCCAAAAGAGCAGTTCGAGACGGAGGATGACGAAGGGGGGGGGGGGGATCCAGCCAGCACTACGCTGCCAGACCGCTCCTGACTTCTGGCTCTTCCTGCTAGGCCGGAAGCGCGGGGAGGGGGGCAGCGGATGGAGGGACGACCGGAGAAGCGGTCAGGGGGGGACCCTCCAGGGCAGGCTGAACGGTGACGGGCAGACCGGGGTCCGGCTAGAACGACGGTGAGTGGGCGTGTGGTGATAACTTGATGCGGGAACGGTTAGATGACGATGGCTGGTGCTCGTTTGTTGCTGCTAGTGGCTGTCTGTGGGAGTTGACCGCTACTTTGGGTCGACCCCCCCCTGTAACTGCTGACACATACGGAGGGAGGGCACAGTGCCCCTCGCCCCCCCTTCAAACCCCAACCAAGAACCAGAGCGAGACTCGCTCCTTCCGTGATGCAACGCACGTTTGTGCCCTGACCTGCCCTTTTTGCGTATGAGACGGCTAGCTCGAACACGGCAACCAGCGGGCCAACCAGCTTAGTCCGAGTAGTAGAGCGGAAGACTGAAGGGGAAAAAAAGAAAAAAGAAAAAAAAAAGAAAAAAAAAAAACTCCTAAAAATGCCGGGGAACGAACGCACAGACGTTTGGCTCGGCTCCTTGGGCCCGGTTCGATCCCCAATCGCCTCGCGCGGTTCGCCGTGTGTGATGAGATGGATGATACGAGTAGCTCGCCGCGGCCACGCTTTCCGCCTCGTTTCATCGCTGCTGCTGGCAGGACGAGCGAACCCGCCCGCCCAGGCTGGGATGCCTGCGCGTGCGTGAGATAGATACATGCTATCGCGGTACCCAGAGGGGGAGGGAGTAAGAAAACGTGTTACATGGCATGTCTGCCCAACGGCCGCTACAAGCGGCTGCCCTAGGCGGCCAGGCGAGGACTAATCCGCCTGCGGTTAGAGGCCCTAGCAAACTTTGCATAGTTCGTCGTCGGCTTCCGACACGCGCCGCGCCTGGGGAAGCCGCGTGCTACGATGAAGGATACAACAGAAAGTACCCATTGCAGGGTAGCATGCGGGCTTTTTTTTATTTTATTTTTTATTTTACGGGTGTAGGTGCATCGGGAAAGAGCAAGGGATACTTTGCGGATTATACTTATACACGCCGGGAAGGCGCGCCCGAAAGGCACATGGTAAGATGGAAGGCGCCACCGTTGCCATGTTTGTATCTTACGGAGTACTCCGTCAGACACTTTCTTCTTCTCTTCTTCCTCGGCACAAGGGAGGGGGGGGGGCTCTTTCAAAAGAACCCCCCAGCAGCCGGCGGGCACATTGTTTCACAACGTTTTGTCGTCTCATTTTGGCCTGTCGTCTGTACTCCGTACGTCGTAGTCTCTTTCCCCCCCCCCCCCCCTCTCTGTAGCCGCCTCCCCTGGCCCCGCTTGCTTGATTACACCTTTCTTTTAACCCCCTTGTCACCGACACCCTGTTCCCTCGTAACTCTCAACTCTGCCTGTCAATTGTCCGACTGGCCAGCCAAGCCGGTACCCTGGCCGCGACGTCTCCACCGGTTTTGCGCCGCTTCTGTGCGTTGGTGTGCAGACGGCAAGCTGCTGCTGCTGTTGCTGCTGCTGCTTCTGCGGCCGGGCTGAGCATCGCAGCTTGGTCTTTGGCTCGCTGGCAAGCTTACGCAAGTTTCGTTTGCGGCGGCTTCCTCACCGCGTCTGTCCGGCACCGCTCTGCGTTTGTCTGCTTCCCATCATCTCCCTCTCCGTCATCGCCCTCTCCATCATCGCCCTCTCCATCATCTCCCTCTCTACAGCGTCCCCCCCCTCCAATAAAGCTACCGTCTTCTGCGTTGCAACACGTGCAGCCCCCAAACCAAGACTCGCTGTCCACTCACTTACACGACCATTCTCGCAGCCACCCCTCCCTCCATGGCAGCGGCCAGCTACACACGCCCCTGCCCCGCTCCCCCTTCGATCTCCCCCTACCTTTGTTGTGCCCACACCTCAACCTCCACCCACCACACCCTGGCCAGCGCACCGTCACCGCTACATGCTTTACACATGTTTGCGTTCCTGCGCCGTTCGCCTTGCTTCTGCGCCACATGCTAGCGGCGCGGCCACCCACTGGGCTCTTGCCGCCTTCCTTGGAACACGGCAACGGCAGCGGCGCCATGCCACACGCAGACAGACAGACGGGACCATCCCACACGCGCAGTAGCTCCGAGGTCTGCCGTCTGCAGTCTGCCGTCTGCCACCTGCCATCGGCCGTCTGCGGCGGCGGCAGCGTGCCTGGTTCGAGGCCGCCCGTGTTGGTGCTGCTGTTGGCTTTGAATGCCTGGCTAGCGGCCTCTCTGTATGCTCGTTTTTTTTGCGTCTTTTTCGCGTCTATTTTTCGTCCTTTTTTTCTTGTTTTTTTTTTCTATTTGTCCCCCCCTCCCAGTCTGTCCGAACCTGAAGCGCTTTTCCTTTTCCAGTCCCGGTTTTCTGGTTGCTTCTTGACCTTGTTCTGCCTCCCCACCCGAACCGTTCTTTTTGAGATGCCCAGGGTAGAGTAGAGCTTTGGCTTCCCGTGCACGGCCCAGATTGGCTCTTTTTACGCTGTGTCGACCCTGGACCGCAACACCACGCATGAATGTGTGATTTCCAGGCGGCCGTCTCGTCTCCCCTTTTGACGATGGCTCCGCAGACCGCCATCCGCTGCCACTGCTACGGTTCGCCTGCCCCCCCCCCCCCCAGCTCCGAGCTCCTCAATGCCCCTGCTATTTACGGCCACCGTTGCAATTTGGAGTCACATTGGGCGCCACTTACTCTCCGGCCTTGGCGCGTGCTCTTTGTGTTTTTTTTTTTCCCCGAGAAAGTGGGCACAGACAGGCAAGCTCTGCACACTGCCGGGGGGGGGGGGGAAGAGAAGTTCCCACGGAGATGATGGGTGCAACCAGTATTGGGCTAAGGAACAGGAATGGTGGCTTGGTCCTTGCCATTTTGCCCTTTTTTGGGTTGGGGGGGGGGGGGTGCGTCATTGTAATCTGTAATATTCCACGTATACTTACTTGTACACACTATCGTGCTTGCCCTTTGAGTTCCTCGTGGTCTGGGAGCGGGGGGTCTTGTTTGATCGAGATGAGACGGTGTGAGGTGCTATCTATGAACGGAGTAGGATATGTATGTATGCTCCCCTAGAGCTGCGCGGACAAGGGCGCCAGTTGTGCAGTGGCGGTGGAGGCAGATGGAGAACCGTTCGGCTGTTCCCAGCGTGTGACGACACGATGCCCGTTCCGGCTGCACTGCCAATGCCGAACAGGGCAGCTGCACACGCCTCGGCGCTGCATGGCTCTTTCCTCGTGTATAATGTATAATACACATGCTGCCCATCGTGCTCAAGGCAAGCGCGGCCTGCGCGGCCTGCTAGCCAGTCGTTCGTGGCCGTCGTCACTCACACGGTAAAGCAGCAGGCCTATGCTCTGTAAAAGCACACGGGCCATTATAGGCATGCACCTCGCTTTGGCAGCCTCTTTCTTGCTTCTTATACTCGTATTGACCAACCCGCTTGAACACCTTCCCTTGTCTCCTTCCGCCTCTCACCCCACAATCTCTTGTAAGATACATCCTTCGTAAGTACCCCCTCCCCCTTTACTCTTTGTCAATCCCCCCCCCCCTCCTCTCCTACCCCTGCAGACCCTGGATAAGCCTAACGACAGCCAGCCAGGCACCACTCCAAGCTATTATGCCATCTCCGTTCATCGTCACCACGCAACCCTTCTTTCGTCTGCTTTGCTGTCTCCAGAGGACTGCCCTAAAGAACAACACGAAGACCGCCCAATCTTCTAGACCGATTTTGCCTACACCCCCCCTGTCTGCGTGTCGAACTTCTTATACCTCCCCCCTTGTCTTTTGGACAACCCCCTCCCCCTCCCTCTTCCTTTCAATATGACGGAGACCACGCTCGTATACAATAGCACCTACTCCCTTCCCGGTTCTGGTGCTTTATTAGTTCTCGCTTATTGAACCTTAATTTTTCTTCCAACGTCCTTGACTCTCCCATCTCTTCGGTAACTACCCGCCCTGGGCTTCTCTATCCTCTTCGACTTCCAACTTGAATTTATAGCCGGCCCTTCTCTTCTCATTCCTCTCCAATCCTTTGCCAAGCCTATTCAGTATCTAATCATACGGCTACTCTCGTTCTCGTTTCTTCGCATCTTATCTCTCGCTCTTGTTACAAAAGTGATCTTACGCTTCTCTTGGCATCGTCTGGCCTTGCTGCTGCTGCTGTTGCCGTCTAGCTCTAGCTCAGTTCGGGAACTCGGGCTGCCGGCGCCCACCGCTCTCTTTGCTGGCCTTGGCTACCGAGAACAATGTCTTTGACTTGGGAGTGCTCTACTCGCGGGACATTCTAACAAGACAAGAAAGAGAGGGAAAAGAAAAAAATCACTCCTAGCCTGCCTTGACGTGCCACAGTTCGCCGTCGATTCTGCAACGACAGAGTGCGTCGCCTGCTCGCTGACTACCTGTGCTTTTGCGCTCCTCTGCAGCCTCCGGGTCATCCCAGCAAGCTTCGCCCATTGGTCGACAGAGGCCTTACGCCGACGCCAATCAGGGTACCATGTCGGCCGTTTTGGACATACACCGCCAAAGTACACCATTTTCAGAGCTCCGGCCAGCTGGACACGGCGAAGCTTTTTTCTCTCCCCGGGGCTAAATAAAGATCTCCCCCCCCCCTGCTCCCCCTTCACACCTGTAACCCAACACTCGCCAGCCCTCGCCAGCTCTCGCCAGTTCTTTTATTCTCAAAAGCCAAGTCTAGCACTCCTTCATCAAACATCTCGGCCGTTACTCCTCTCGTTCTGCACCCAACACCGGGTTAACTGACTCTTCTTTTCGACCAAAAGACTGGACTTCTTGCCCATAGCTGTGGCATCTCTTACCTACTCAGAAAAGTGCAAGCCTCGGTGCATCTCTTTCCAGCTTGCTCTTCTCGTCTCCCGTTCTCGGAACGCCTCTTATTTCATTGGCCCTATATCATTCAAGTTGATCTTTTCTTTCTTTTCTTGTCTTGTTCTCTTTTCTTGGCACGCTTTGAAAAGTGCCCGAGCTGCTTTTCTCTGGAAACTCCCAGGGAAGGCGGAAGAAAACACCTCCACAACCGGCAACATAGCAAGGCCTCCCCGGGCCCCAAGAAACCGCCACGTTGGCTCTCCTAATTCCGCCTCACCTCGACGCTGTTGCCGTCGCTGCCGCGCGTCCACAAGTGTCTGACCTGGCCAGTTACGAGTACAAACAGCAGCAGCGGCAGCAGCAGCAGCAGCAGCAGCAGCAGCGTTCGTACTCTCCACGGGTCGAGCTGTCCACCAGTGACAGGGCTGGCACCGGCACCGACGGCAACCGTCAGCTTGAGCCGCCACGTCCGCCACACCAACGCGACCGGAGCCTCGGCAGTTCTCCATACAGTGACTGCTCCGGCAGCCACAGTGGCTACGGCGGCGTATCCGGCTACTGTCACCAGTCTCGGCCGTATCCGGCCAGCTCAGTAGACGGCGGGGAGAGACTACCCCCCCCGACGCCTTACCGGCAGAACGACCCATTTCAAGATTGGCACAAGGGACATACCGGCACCGTGGATATCGCCGCTCTCATCAAGGGCTCCGACTCAGATGAGTCCTCCAAGCCTTCTCTCTCGCCTCCTCGGTCGCTGCCCCCGCCTGTGCCGCCACAACCATCCCAGGCGCCGGCGCTTCCGTCGTACCACTACTCTCCTTACCAGACGGACCAGCAGCTACCTCGGTCGGCCTCGCTGCCGCCACCGCAGCTTCTCCCGCCTGCGCCAACGGTCTCGGCCACCACGTCGCCGGCATCCGCGCCAGGACACCAGCAACCGCACCCTCGCTCAGCCGGGCCAGGCAGTGCCGTACAAGCAAGGCCGTCGCCTCCTGCCTCCTACCACCCTCCCGTCTCCGCCGGCTATTCAGGGCCGCCTCCGCCAAGAGGTGGAACTCTTCTCACGACGGCCGCTGCCAAGCGAAGTATGCCGCCGTACACGGTCGATAGCCCGGCCAAAAAGCAGAGCAAATGGTCTGCCGAGGAGGACGCGCTGATTATCGAGCTACGCGGCAGCGGCATGAAATGGGAAGACATTTCAAAGCGGCTGCACGGACGCAGTGCCATCAGCTGTCGCCTGCACTACCAAAACTACCTGGAACGACGAAGCGAGTGGGACGAAGAGCGAAAGAATAAGCTTGCCCGATTGTACGAGAGGCAAGTTCCCCCCCCCCCCCTATGCTCCCCCCTACGAGACAAATCAAACCCAGCAAGCTAACCGCCGCAGGTTCAAGCCGGAAATATGGGCCAAGGTGGCCGAAGAAATGCAGGTTCCTTGGAGGGCGGCCGAGGCCATGCATTGGCAGCTGGGGGAAAGCGACATGGCCCGCCGCGCCGGCGTGACTCCCTTTTCTCTAACAGCCACGGCTGTCGAGTCGGCAGGCGCGGGTGCTCATCACCGGCGGTCGCCACCAAGGGTTTCGCAGCAACATGCGCAACACCAGCAGCATGCAGCCCACCAGAAACTACACACGCAACAGCACCCTATTCCCGGCGGCGGCGGCGGCGGCGGCGGCGGCGGCGGCGGAAGCAGCAGCGACAGCAGCAGACCCTTGTCGCCTCGCTATGGCCGTGCCGCCGCACCACCCAAGCCTATTGCTCCATCCCCTCTCGGGCAAGAGGACAGATTCGGACCAGTCGTGGGAGGAAGCTACACAACCAGCGGCGGCGCAGGCAGTCGGAGTTATGCTGGGAGCCGGATACCTAGGTCAACAGGCCCACCACGGGATATGCCACGGGACATGATGGCCGGTGCTGGCGGAGCGGGGCCGGGTGGCCTTACGGGCCCCGTCAACGCGTACCACTATCAATACCAACCCCAACCCCAGCACCAGCCCCAGCACCAGCACCAGCGCCAGTCATACAGCCAGCAAGCCGCCCCAGGACTCCCACCCATCCAGACCGGCGGCCCTCTATCACTTCCGCCGCAGCCAAGATTGGGAAGCGGCGTTGGTGCCGTCGGCGGTGGAAGCGGAGGCGGACCGCTTCCGAGTTTTGCAGAGATCACAACCGGCGTTGGCTCCTATCATGCTCCGGCATATTCCGCCGCCACAGGCCCGGCAGCAAGCCCGAGAACAGGCGCAGTTCTCCCAAGCCTCGCCTACGGCCCAACGTCGGCTCCAGCTCTAGGAGGCCAAGGAGGCCACATGTCAGGACCTCCGACGCGGACTGAATTCACGGCCCCTGGAAAGCGCCGTGCCAGCCCCAGCTACGATGAACGAGAGCCACGGCGTCGACATCTACAGTCGCCCAGCTACAACGACAGCAGGACGCAATGAGAAAACAGAAAGCCTTCTTTTTTCCTTGGGGAGTTCAGAGAAAGAACACCCAGGCTAGCATGCCCATTTTATTCAAGCTCAACACATCATACAAGCAGCGCAGAACAGAAAAGGACGACGCCGACGTGGCAGGGGTGTTTAGGGTGATTTGACTATTTTGCTTCTTCCCGAGGAGCTACCAGGCACAGCTCGGCCTATTATTATTCTTTTATTCTTTTATTCTTTTATTTTTATTTTTTATTTTCTTTGATATCTGCGACGTTTAGGGAAGGGCGCCTGTCTTTTGGTTCTTGGGGGAGGAGGGAGAAAGCCGTCGCTGTATTTGTATGTTGCTGCTATTGTTTCGATCTGAGTTGCCGGAGTTGGGTCATGGTACGGGAACATCATACCACTAGAAGGGAAGGCTTGCATAGAAGACAAAAGCACCACACGGGGAAGGGGAGAGGGGGGGGAGGCGGGGGGGCAAAGAGGGATGCCAGGGACGCCGAGGTTATGGAAGGCGCTGAGGGGTCTGAATTTATGTTCTGTGTGTGTATGTGTGCCTCTAGCATATTCGGTTTTGATTCGAGCTGGTTCTTGCTACATTCCTGTTTCTTGGGGGGGGGGGGGGGATTATTCGGAGAGGGGGGCTTTCCCTGGTGTTTTTCTTCTTTTTTTTTCTTCTTCTTTTTCATGAAGCTTCACGAACGTTTGGGACTTGTCAAGCATGGCGGGCGAGCAGGAAGAGCTTTGTTGGGGGAGCGGGATCTGGTCTTGTGTGGGTTGAACATGGCATATACACGGGATTTAGAGGAGGCTTCCTTGCATTGGGCCTGGAGCGAGTTTTGATTCATTTTCTTTTGCTATTATCTGTCCTTTTGCTTTTATCTGTCCTTTTGCTTTTATCTGTCCTTTTGCTTTTAGCTGTTATTTTGGCTTTAGGCTTATATTATTCAAACCATCTGCCTCGACTCGCAGTGTCTTGTGTGCTACATGCGAGGAGCGATCTGAGCGGACAAAAGGTCGACCGACAGCAGACACGTCTGGTCATGGCCCTTGGATGGGAGGACGTGCCTTGCGGTATATTGGGCCGCGTGGGTGGGTGGCCTTGTGCTGGGACGCAGCCGGCCCGCGGCTGTGTGAGGACACAGGCGGCTTCCAGGGAATGATCTGGCGGTCTAACACAGACCGTTGCTAGAAATGATCCGGCGGTCTTGCACACCGTTGCTAGATATGATCTGGCGGTCTTGAGACCGTTGCTAGAGCGGCTCGGCCGTGACCCACCAGTTGTCCTTTTCGTAGCCGCTGGCCACGACGCGCCCGCCGGCGGCAGCCACGTCCTCTTCCAGCTCGCCCTCCCGGTACAGGTGGTAGTAGCGCTGAAAGGTCTGCTCGGGCAGGGGTTGGGGTTGGGGCTGGGACTGTGCCTGGGGCCGGGGCTCCGCCGCCTTGGGCACTCGGCGCTTGCGCACCCACGGCACCAGCAGGTCCTGGTCGTCGCCGGCGGACCACCCGCGGCGGCTCGAGGCCTGTTCCAGCGCCCAGACGTAGAGGAGGACGCGGCCGGGGGGGGTCACGGGTGTGTCGGGTGCGGGTGCGGGGGCGGGTGCAGCCGCAGACGCAGACGCAGACGCAGACGCCGGCGGCTTCACGCAGCGCAGGAGCTCGGCCACGGCCTCGCGGCGGCGGGCGCGCGTGGACAGGTGGTGCACGACGGCAATGCAAATGGCAAAGTCGGCGACGGCAGCGCGCAGGGGCAGGGCCAGCGAGTCGGCCAAGAAGACCGAGGCGGGGCCGGGATCCGGGCGGGGCCCCGGCCCCGGCTCCGGTTCTGATTCTGATTGCGGCTCCGGTCTGGGCCGCGCCCGGGCGTGGCGCTCATAGGCCACGCGGGCGAGCGCCTCGCTGCGGTCGCTGGCCAGGAAAAAGACGCCGGGAGCGCCCAGGTTCTTGCCGTTGCCGCAGCCGACGTCGAGGCCGATGCTGCCGGGGGGCTGCGCGGCGAGGAAGCGCGCGACGAGCGGCCAGGGGGCGTAGCGGGTGGCGGAGAAGTGGTCGGCAATGGCGTCGTAGACGGCGTGGACGTGGTGGTGCTCGTAGGCGGCGGCATCGGCGGCGGCGGCGGCGGCAGCCGTGCCGGACGTGTCGCAAGACGGGGGCATGGTGGGTTGTTTGTTACAGAGGACTTTTTGCTACGGAGTGCGTACGTAAGATACGTACTTGGGACGGAAGTACGGAGTACATATCATTTTATGGGCCCAGCGCGCTAGTGCCGTTTTTAGGCTATTCTACTCTGCTATTGGCGCCCCGTGTTCAGCGGACTCTGGGGGTCGTAGACGGCCGTGGTGATGAGGTCCGGGTAGGTGATGCCGGCCTGGCGCAGCGCCTCGTCCATGGTCTCCATAATGACAATGCTCTCGTCCAGCGGCAGGGTGGCGCTTTCGGTGCGGCCGTCGCGCAGGCAGCGGGCGGCCTCGTCGGCCTCCCAGAACATGCCGTGGCCGGTGGCGGTGCCGTCGGGCCGGGTGTCGACGGGGATGGGGCAGTCGACGGGGGGGCAGTCGCGGCCGGCGGCGGCGGCAGCGGCGGTGACGACGCGGTAGCGCAGCGGGCGGTAGGCCGGGCCCCAGACCTGGATCTCGCCGGCGTCGCCCTGGATCAGGATGGCGGGCCCGCTGGGGTGGGCGGAGTCGACGCCGGTGGCGAGGCGCAGCGAGGTCAGGGCGATGCCGGTGGTGCCGTGGCGCGGAAAGTGCAGGATCAGCGAGGTGGACTCGTCGGCGCCGGTGCGGGCGTAGGGGGTGCTGGCGGCGAGCACGCGCGGGGCCTCCTTGCGGCCGGTGGCGGGGTCGGGGTCCTGCAGGTGGTAGAGCGTCTGGAAGAGCCAGGTGAGCGAGTAGATGCCGAGGTCGAGCAGGGCGCCGCCGGCCAGGGCGCGGCTGACCATGCGGTGGTCGTCGGCAAAGGCGAGGCGGCCGGGCCCGGCGTCGGCGTTGATGGAGTTGTCGGCGACGACGCGGCGCAGCGTGCCGATGGCGCCCGAGCGCACGAGCTCGCGGATCTGCACGCTGAGCGGGAAGAAGCGCGTCCACACGGCCTCCATGAAGAAGAGCTTGCGCGCCCGCGCCGTCTCCACCAGCCGCCGCGCCTGCGCCGCCGTCACCGTCAGCGCCTTTTCGCAGAGCACCGGCTTGCCGCCGGCCTCGAGCGCCAGCATCGCGTTCTGGAAGTGGTGGCTGTGCGGCGTGGCCACGTAGACAATGTCGACGCGCGCGTCCGCCACCAGCTCCGCGTAGGACCCGTACGCCGTCGCGCCGTCCCCCGCGCCGACATCGGCCAGGAACGCCGCCGCCCGCTGCTGCGACGACGACGACGCAGCGGCCACAATCTCGTGGCGCACATCGTGCACGCCGCGCGAGGCCGGGTCCGTGAGCAGGTCCTTGGCAAAGGCTGGCCGTCAGTGGGTGGGAAGACGAAAGAGTGGGAGGGAAGAGACGAAAGAGTGGGAGGGAAAGAGACGAAAGAGTGGGAGGGAAGAAAGACGGAAAATTGGAGGGAAAGAAAGCCGAAAGCGTAAAAGGTCCAAACTCGACGGACGACTCACTCTGGGCAATGCCGCCGGTGGCCAGGATGCCCCAGTGCACGGTGAACGGAGATGCCATGGCGTCGAGAGGGAAGCGGTTGTCCTCCGTATACAAGTGGCGTTGCGGGTTGAAGCGCAAGGCCCGTATTAGACACGGGCGGGGTAGTTGCTCCACACGGGTATTCGGAGCCTAACCGCGACGGCGCATCACGTGACCGAGGCGGCACCCAACGTCAGCATCCCCTCGTCGTCGCCGCCGCCGCCGGACAAGGACTGCCCCGAGAACACACAGCAAGCCCGCCCGCCATGACAGCTTCGCTCGTTGACACGCTTCCGACGGCCACGGGGGTGCGCATGCCGCGGCTGATCTACGGCACGGCGTGGAAGAAGGAGGCGACGGCGGACCTGGTGTACGAGGCGCTCCGGGCGGGCTTCCGCGGCGTCGACACGGCGGCGCAGTGGCGGCACTACCGCGAGGACCTGGTGGGCGAGGGCGTGCGGCGCGCGCTGGCCGACGGCGTGGTGGCGTCGCGTGCGGAGCTGTACATCCAGACCAAGTTCACGCCGCTGTGGGGCCAGGACCCGGACCCGGCCACGCTGCCGTACGACGCCGCCGCGCCGCTTGCCGACCAGGTGCGCGCGTCTGTGGCCGCGTCGCTGCGCCACTTTACCGTCGAGGCGGCGGCGGCGGCGCCGGGTCCGGCAACAGCTTCGGCCCCGGCTTCGGCTTCGGCTTCGGCCCCGGGTTCGGCTCCGGCCCCGGCTTCAGCTCCGGCTCCGGCCCCGCCCCCGCCCCCGCCCTACCTCGACTGCGTGCTGCTGCACTCGCCGCTGCGCTGCGCCGCCGACACGCGGGCCGCCGTGGGCGTGCTGCAGGAGTTTGTGCCGGGCCGCGTGCGCAGCATCGGCATCAGCAACGTGGCGCTCGAGCAGCTGCAGGAGCTGGCCGGCTGCGGCCTCGGCAGCCTCGCCGTGGTGCAGAACCGCTTCTACGCGGCCTCGGCCTTTGACGTCGCCCTGCGCCACGCCGCCGGCCGCTGGCGGCCCCGGCCGCTGCTCTACCAGACCTTTTGGACCCTGTCCCACAACCCGGGCCTGCTGCGCCAGCCCTGCGTGCGCGCCGTCGCCGCCGCCGCCCGCGTCGGCCCCGAGGTCGCGCTCTACGCCCTCGTCCTCGCCCTCGACTCCCTCTGCGGCATCGCCGTGCTCGACGGCACCAGCAACCCCGCGCACATGAAGGCCGACGTCGACGGCCTGCGCGCCATTGACGCCTGGGCCCGCGGCGAGGCCCACGCCGGCGGCGGCGGCGGCGGCGGCGGCGGCGGCGGCGGCGGCAGCGGCAACGGCGAAAGCGACAGCGACAGCGACAGCGACAGCAACGGCGCTGCCACCGCCGCCGAGCAGTGGCAGGCTGCCGTGGCCGAGTTCCGCCGCCTCATCGGAGACACTGCCTTTCTGGAGGAGGCCGACGCCGACTGAGGCGAGCTGGTGCCGGCAGTGCCGAGTTGCTTTTCTCCTCTCTTGTTTTTCTCGTTCTTGCTATTCTCTTTTTTTCCTCCTCTTGCTCTTCTCTTTTTCTTCTTATGAGCGGAGTACAATACGTCATTGCAGTCTGTGACGGTTCATTCCGATCCGCGTTGCCACTCGATGAGCCAATTTATCAGCCCAAAAAGCTTCAACGGGAAAGGTGGGGCGGCGAGCGGGGCCTGACAGTTCAAACTGCCGGCGAAAAATGGGGCGCGCGCGTGCACCAAAAAACTCTGACCAGCGTGGCATCACCTGACGGCCCAGAGCATCTGATTCTCGCGATCTCGGACGACGCACTTTCCGAAGACTCCGGCGGAGCAGAGTTTCCACCGGACACGGTTGACGCAGACGTTCTGCGCCGCACCTCGCAAAGTCATTCTGGTGCCAAGAAGACAAGGCCCTCGCAAAGTCATTCTGGTGCCAAATCTGGTGCCAAGAAGACAAGGCTCTCGCAACGGTCATCCTAGTGCCAGCGCTGGCGATCCGTACAAGCAAGCTCCGTAAAGTGTAGGGCGGCCAGGCTCGTCCCGCTAACAGGGGTGGGAGCGCAAATCGACACACAAGGCGCCGGCATGTGGGCTGTTGACGTCGCGCTGCAGCGCTGCAACCACTAGACGGTCTTGGCCCTGAGCAATGCCGAGACTTCCGTGCACATCCCGCCCAAAGCTGCTGTCAGCTCCGGTGCGTTTCCCATCGAGATCGGCGCTCAATCAGCCAACAAATCAGCAGGAACCGGAAGTAAAGGGTCGGAAAGTGAGGAAAGGAAAAGTGGGAAACGAAAAGTGAGGAAAGAAAGGATCCGCTGTCGATTGCAAAGCAGCAACCCGCGTTCGGCCTGCTCGTCGTGACATGGTGTCGCCATCATCGGCCTCTCTCGTGCTGCGACGGCGAAAGGCCGGCGAAGGCTGCCGAACTTTCCACGAGCGCAAAGCGGGGCCTCGCCCGAGCCTGAAGCGCGAAAATCGTGACGTCGTCGCTGCACTGGCCAATCACAGCCCGCGCTGGCGGCCCCGCCCAGCACGACGGGGGAGTTGAGCAGATGCTGCGGGATGCAGTCATGAACTTGCAGCGCGGCCTTGCCGGGCTTCCGACCGGGCAACGTGTGGCACGCTGGTCGGCCATGAGTGAGGACGCTGCGTCTTGGCGGAGAAGCCTCGAGAGCGCTGGCTAGTCTGGTCAGGCTCGCTCTTCTCGACCCTTCGGCATCATTCGGCTTCTGCTTTTTTGGGCGCCAAAGACTGTTGTCCAATGTGTATAAGAAATGGGCTCGCGCCCTCCAAGGCTTGCCGTCTGTCCTCACTCATCGGCCTCATCTGAGCTGGAGCGACTCACAGTATTCGCAGTATCACTATCAACCGCACTCGACATTAATATCAACTGCCGCCTACCACACTCAACACTCAAACCTATCAACCACACTCACACTATCAACTACACACTATCAACTACAACACTACCAACTACAACACTACCAACTACAACACTACCAACCACACTCACACTATCAACTACCACATCACAATGCCGGCCATCCTCCTTCGCACCAACGACGCCCTCGACATCAACCCGCCAGCGGGTGACCAGCACCTGTCGGTGAATGGCTCGGACTGGCTGTGGGCCGTGACGGCCATCTACACCGTCTCCTTTGTAAGTACCTGAGCGGTGCAAGAGTGTGTGGGTGCGGGAGTGGGTGTCTTCTTGCGTGCTAACGGCCCGTCCAGCTCTCCGTCGTCGGCCTCTCCTACTTTGCCCGGGCCGGAGAAAAGGTGTTCCACTACATCTACTCGATTGCCCTGCTGGTCGGAGCGGTGACGTACTTTGCCATTGCCTCGGACCTGGCCTTTGACGTGGTCAAGACCACCGACAGCCTGTCGCACGGCCTGACGCGCCAAATCTTCTTTGCCAAGTACATCAACTGGGTCGTGGCCTTCCCGGCGCTGACGCTGGCGCTCGGCCTGCTGTCGGGCATCTCGTGGGCCACCATGGCCTACCAGGTCTTCTTGGCCTGGTTCTGGATCCTGACCTACCTGTCCTCGGCCTACACCACCACCACCTACAAGTGGGGCTTCTTCGGCTTCGGCACCGTCGCCTGGCTGCTGCTGGCCGCCAGCACCACCTTTGCCGACGGCCTGCCCGCCGCCCGCCGCGTCGGCGTCGCCCGCGACTACGCCGTCCTGGCCGGCTGGCTCAACCTGCTCTGGCTGCTGTACCCCATTGCCTTTGGCCTGAGCGACGGCGGCAACCGCATCTCCGAGACCTCGGGCTTCATCTTCTTTGGCATCCTCGACGTGCTCATGCTGCCCGTCCTCGCCTGCGCCACCCTCGTCCTGTCGCGCCACTGGGACTACAACAAGCTCAACATTGCCTTTACCCAGTACGGCCGCGTTGCCGTCGCCGGCGCCCTCCCCGAGAAGGAGCCCACCGCGCCGGCCGCGCCCCTGGCTGCCTAAGCATGCTCACAGCTCCGAGTGGCCGACCATGACTTGACCGTCAGAACAACACTCCTTCTGCGATACACACATCCCACACACCACCCCATCTACGATAACTCCACGGCCATCCCTCGGGATCGACGCACACACTCTCTTTCTCACGATGATGCCTGCTTTTTGCTTTTTTAGCCTGCTCTTTGCTTTTTCAGATACCCCCCACATTCGCTTGGACGATGGAACGCTTGACGAAAGAAGATACCCCCGATACCCACTGTGCATTCAGAAAGGGAGCATCTTGGTGTGATCTGCTCGTGTCCCCGGGATATATTGCTGGGCGATAGGAAAGCAGCCTGCCTAGAGGCTGGTAATGTATAATAGTCATTCTTTGAAAGAATAATCCATATAAATAGTCTCTGACAGAACCTATCCATAAGACTACAGTTTTAAACCGTTGCAAAGTTTTCGCTTACCTAGGCATGTCTTGTTGTCCAAGAGGACCGATGGGAGCTGCCGACTCCTGCCAAGAGAGGGGACAGAACAATTTCGATGCCAACTCCGACGTGATCAGTATGGCGGCGTGTCAATGTCCTTTGATGCGACGTCTTGCCGACTCACAGGCTCAGTTGGGTGCATCCTGCCATGCGGCGGTCGTCGGGCGACGGCGCCGGGCGAACCGGGCCTCGAGCCCGGAAGAAAGTTGAGAGGAGCGAGCGAACGGGCCTCGAGCCCGGAAGAAAGCCGAGAGGAGCGAGCGAACGGGCCTCGAGCCCTTGCCAATGTTGGCGTGCGTGACGACGGAGGCGCAGCCTGCCTGCTCTTTTGCTTCGCTGCCCTCGAGACGCGGCCACAAACGGATACATGCCGTTTTGGGAACACGGCCGGATCCTCCCTGCTGTGCTGACAGAGGCATGACACGCCGTCCAGGGAGACGGGTCTCCGTTCTCCCACCACGTTCCTCCCTTGCTTCTTCCAAGCAAGGGAGCGTTGGTTCGGGACAAGCGGGCTTCCCCCCTCCCACGAGTCTCCCTTCCCACGAGTCTCCCTTCCCACGAGTCTCCCTTCCCACGAGTCCAACGCTTCTTTTTCTATTTTCTGTTCCGAGTCTCCTCCCCCGGCGAGCCACGCTGCTTTGTTTGCAGTGGGCCTCTTCCCCATCCATCCTGCAGGAACAGAACAAGCCCCCCCATCTTCCTGCGTCCACGCGATCGGGTGATCAGGCGGGCCTTCTGAGACAGGGCCACCGCCTCAGCGCAGCAGCACGCGGGCTGAGCAGCAGAAGAGCTCGACAGCCGCCTTGTATCGCCCCCTCCCCCCCTCCGCGGGACGGAGCAACGGCCAGGTGAGGCAGATCGTGGGTGGGTGGCGAACAGGTGGTCCTGACACACGGCGGAACAGCCGGCCCTCCGGCCAGGGACGATCCATAGGAACGGGAGTGACGTCTTTTTTTTTCGGCGAGGGAGGGCTTCTTCTCAGGGCGATTACCCGATCGGGCATCGCCTCGTCCTTTGGTATGGGTTGGTACTATTGTACTATTGTATCTTACCTGTGTTGTATTGTGCATTCCCCGGCCGGGCTCCGCACATGGTTTCTTTTTTGGCAGTTTCGGGTCCAGCTCGAGAGGCATCTGGGCACAATATTTCCTCCTGGGGCGCCCGGAAATGTGGTTCCTCCTTTGTGTTGGGCACAGGCCGTTGGGCGTTGGCCCCCCCCTTCCCTCGCCTCACGCACGTTTTCACGCCCTGGCCAGCGTGTTCTTGTGTTTCTCGGTACGCCCTGAAACACGTTGTGGCCGGCCTTTTTCCCGGCATTGTCCCAAAAAACAAGAGCGTCTTACGGAGTACGTATCTTGCTCCGTACAACGCTCAGGAGGTCTGCTGCCCATATACGACGGCCCGCCTGCTCCGACGAGTGCCTAATCTCTTCTCTGCGCTCAGCTGAGATGGCGCGCGCCACTTTTCCCGCTTTCCATGGCGTGTTATTTCGGCGTGATATCGATTTGCTTCCTTTTTGCTTTTCTTTTCCTTCCTTTCTCGTTTCTTTTTCAGCTGGATCGTCGCCCCGGGCTGGCTGAGTACGAGTAGTGCTGACTTCTGGCCTGCATGCAGCAGCACCTGCCGACCCGTGCATAAACGCTCGGCAGAGCGACGTGATGGCTGCATCGGACGGCAGAGCGAGAGGGGGGCGGAACCGCACAAGTACTCCGTAGGGTGGCATTGGCAGCCAGCAGCTTTACATGGGGGAGGGCAATGATGAACAGAGACTAGCAGGCTAGGCGGGATAGCGCGTCCCCAAACGGGCTGGCGCGCCCCTCTGCTGGAGCGCGCTAGAGCAGGCCTGGGCAAGTACGATTACGAGTTACCATACAAGCATGTGGACGAGGACAAGTAAGATACGTACTCGTATGCATACTATGCATACGGAGTATGCGTATACGGAGTACATGATTACTTGGGTCGTACAGCACAAGTTGTAAACCATTCCGAGGCTGTAACTGTGCGCGGTGTGCGCCCTCCTCGGCTGCAAGGGGGGGGGAGGGGGTGGACGAGACTCGGCAAGATAAGGGGAGCGGGCAGACAGAGGAAGAATGGACGAGCCGGGATGAAAACAAGATCGGTGCACTCGATGGTGACGTTGTGTGCTGGTTGGACAAGGGCGAGCAGCTGTGAGCAAAGGATCGGCGCCGAGAGGCCAAAGAGCATCTTACAGGTAAGATGTCAAGAAAAAAGAAGGAAAGAAAAAATGATGAAATGATACAAAGACGGAAAGAAGAATGATGAAGATACAAAGACGGAAAGAAAAATGATGAAAGATACAAAGACGGAAAGAAAAATACAAAAAACGACAACAGCTGCCGCCGGAAGACGAGCCGGGTCCCGGCCTCTCGACGGCCAGCGAGCCCTGCGCTGCCAGCACATTTACGCCTGTTCCTCTCATCTCTGGTATTTCATTCGTACCTGCGGCGGCTGCAAGGCCTTGATCGCACGGGCCTTGGCGAATAGCATGGGAGGGAGGGGGGGGGGGGGCCACTTTCTGCCGTTTCTTACCATGGGCCCTTCCTCTCTCCGGGCCCCCCCCCCCCCCGGGGCGCGCCGCGGGGGGGGTGGGGGGGGGGGGGGCCCCGCCC
>JADHKI010000108.1:0-18080 GCA_019925645.1 Graphilbum cf. rectangulosporium
ATGGCCCTCTCCCGCCCTGGCCGTGAAATGAGCGGCCCCTCCCAAAAGAGGCAAGAAGCCACGGCCCGGAATCGCAGGTGCGTGCTCTTGCCGTAATGTGCTGGAGTAAATTTGTCGCGTGACAAGTGCCGCGACAACACCCCCAAACATCCCAAGCGACGTGGCCCGGGCATGTGCTGAAACAACCAAGGCAGCCCGCCCTCTGCGCATCCGCAGGCCTACGGAGTAAAGATACCTGCCCAACGGTGGCCTCTCTCTCTCTCTCTCTCCCTTTCAACGGCAACGGGGCCGTTGCAAATTGCAGACGGAGTATCTTCTCCAACCTGCTCCCTGCCGTAACGGGCCCCGACCAAATTACTCCGTAACACGGCCATCCACGTTCTCTGAGCGGATACCGGCGCCCAATGAGTCTTGGGGGGCTGATCGTCATCAATGCACTCTGCGTTGATCTCTCTCTCCTGTCGTCGCCACTAAAAAGCAAGTCTGCGACCAGATATGCAACACCCATCCTGCCCGTTGTCGACAAGGGACTGAGCGAGCGGCTGTGCTGCGGATACACGTACTCTACTTGTACACACATCTTACGTCTTGCATCTGCAGCAGCTTTCCCCGGTTTTCATTCTATTTTCCGCCGCAGTGACTACAAGGGGGCGCTTTGGCTCCTGTAAAGCATTCCAAGCCAATAAAGTCGTGCCACCACCCATGCGTCTTACGTAAAGCCCAGGCACCGTGCGCGCACTGTGCCGACACGACACGCCCGTTCCTGGCAGGCGGCCACGCGCGCGTAAGATACTCGTAAGAGCGGTCAGCTGGGGGGGGGCCTGCTGCTGCGGAAGCGCAGGAAAAAGGGGGAACTGCAAAGTGTGTGTGTGTGTGTGGAGCCGGCGCGCGCTGGTGCTCTTTGATGTGCTATTGTTTGTGGTCTGTGCCAGCAAGGCTTGGACAAGTTCCACCGCAACGTGTCTGTCATTACAGGGGACGTGCCGCTGTCGAGCAGCGATCGTTGAGAGGCATTGGACATGGCCAAGACACATCAAGACACATTGGCTACATGGCTACGTTGGCTACATTGGCCGGTGTCTGGTCTCCAATTCGATCCTCCGTTGTGGTGTAGAGCCGTCATCAGACTCTGTAGGAGAGCTGCTCCGCTCTGGAATGGTCCTGCCCTCGTGCCTGCCTAGTCTTTTGTTCCTGATTGGGAAGCATTCGTCATCGCCCAGAGCCGAGCCGGAGGACCGGCCGGGCCTTCTTATATTTACTAACAAAACACAAGATATACCCCCCCCCATACACATAAACAGCAGGCACAGCAGCGCCAGCGCCGGGCCCGCTTTTTTCTGCAAACGTGTTCATTCCTTTGTTCACGGGAACGAGCCCTTCGTATCAGCGCCCGCAGCTGCACCATGTAAGTACTCGTACTCCGCTTTTGGGCTGGCGAGTGCGCGCCAGCATGTAGCAGTACGTGTACAAGCAGCAGACGTGTCCTATCCCTCTTTGGGACCGCCCCCCCCCATGATGATGGCACGCTCGCACGCCAGAGTCGAGGGGGGAGAGAGGGGAGGATCTTTCCCTCTTGGCGCGCACTGTGCCAATCATTCCTCTCTAGGCCGCCGCCGCGCCTGGGGTTCTCTCTGCTTCCACCGGCTCCGAGTGCTTTCTACAGGCGCTACGGGGGTTCTTGCCGCGCTATGGCGCCCGCTAACTGCGAAAGCCTGCCAGCCACACACCCTCCCATCAGCGCTCGCTCTTCCACTCCTCATCAAACTTGCAGTAGGGCCCCCCCCTCCACCACTACCCGCGGCCCCAACCAAACTGCCCTCTCTCTCCGTGCCCCAACCTGCCTGCCGCCTGCCGCCTACCGCCTGCCGCCTGCCGCCTGCGACCGCCTTCCTCGTTTCCAGCTCTCTCTTTCCTCTTCGCTTTCCTTCTTCCTTTTACTCCTCACGTTCCACCCCCCCCCCCTCTTCTCTATCCATTTTGCGTCCGTCCCGGTTCCTTTTTCATAATCCCATCGTCAGTCCCTGGCTCCCGTTCATCTCAAAGAAGAAACACACACAAAAAAAGACGAACAACTCCTCCCATCCAATCTCCCCCTGTTCTCGCTTTTTTCTTGTGCTGCCGCTTGTCGCGCCAAACGCTCTTGTCATTGGGGGCCCTCATTCAACAGACTCGGTAACCGGTATCTTGGTTCTTTTTTTTCGGACCAACCTGCCGCGTTTTCTCTCGCCTGCCCTCTTTGACATTGGCACATCTCTGCAGACTGGCCTTCTTTGTTGTGTTCGGGATCCGTGTGGTGACTTGATTGATTCTTTCCGTGCCGTTAATCCACCCTTTCCGACCTCTGCGCCTCGACCACACTCCCCGACTCCTTCGCCTGGTCGACTCTCCCGACTTCAATCTCTTCGACTCTTCCAATCTCTACTCAGGCAGCTTTTTCCCTCGGCCAATACTCGCTGCTGCCTCGTTCTCCGGCGCTCGACGACAAGGTGGTCCCTTTTGCCTCCAAGCAATAGAACCGCTTTGGTTAATCTACTTCGCCACCTTTCTCCTTCCCCGGAGCGAGAGAGAGCTCCACCGGCCGTTCTCGGACTCCAGTACATAGCAGCTGAGCTTATCGTTGAGAACACGGCGGGTTGAAGAGTCATCTCTTCGCCTACCTGTTCATTTCGCTGCCCGACGTCCTTTCCGGATGGTCACACTCACATCTGCACAGGGGTTGCCATAAGCCGTGTACCAAAATACCATCTTATTGACTTCCTCCTGCTTAACTCTGGCCACCTCCTCTCCTCATTTTCCCCCTCCCCCCCCCCCCCCCCTTACCTCAACAAGCCAGCATTCGTTTGCGACTTTGTCAACGACCTTTGCATCACGTCGATCGTGCCTTTTCTACCTCGAGGATTGAACACTCGCTACCAGTGTCGCTCTCGAGGAAACCGCTTCCGAACAGCACTTCTTGGGGCTAATCTCTGTCTCGTCTTTCTTTTGTTCACACACACACACCCACTACTCACAACTTTACAAATCACCCGCTCGCTCCGATGTCATTATAACGAATTCTTTCACCCAACTCTTTTGCTCACTCTTTTCGTCTGCTTTGCAAGGACGGTCCTGTCCGATCTCTTTTCTAACGACCATCATCAGCCGCTCCATTTCTTTTGTTCCTCATCTCTGCTACTATTCTCTAACAACGCAAATTCCTGTCGATGAGCCTCTGACACCAACGAAACGATTCCAATTGGCGTACTTGTTTTCCTTTTCAGCTTTTATTTTCTCTTCCTTTGTCGACGTTACGTTTCTCGAGATCCAATTTGGCGATTGCATACACACTCTTACCATCCCGACAAATCCGGTACTCTTGACCCTCGTCACAGCAAGCATTGGCCAATACAACGACGGGATCACCTCTTCCTAGCGAGCCACATTTCTCGAACCGTTGTTCATGTCCATCTGCTAGACGAAAGACGATTTCTACACCAACTTCAGCTACCACGGGACCGTTGTTCTTGCTAGCTAGCTAGCCATACTGTACCATCATCTGCTGCACCTCCTCTCAAGCCTACCACTGCCGCCACTTTTCACGATCACGACGCCGATATATATCGATATATATATATATATATATACCCTTGTGCAATTTCTCATCTTTTTGTCATTTTCCCGCTGCGCTTGCCGAACACACATAGCACCACCACTTCGATACGCAACCGCGACTGTACATCTTTTTTTTCCCCCCATTTTTGTCTTTCTTCTTCTTGCACCCATTTTCCTCTTTCTTCCTCTCTGCTTCCCGCCCGAAAGGACCAGGACTCGTATCCTCATGGCTTGCTTGCGGGACCATTTCGACGAAGGCGTCGTCCTTGACGGGCGATACCAGACGATTGCCCCGCTCAACCATGGATCCTTTGGCATGGTCTTCATGGCCAGACACCTCGAGACTGGCGAGACCGTGGCCATCAAGTGTCTGACCAAGATGGCTGCTGCAGACGAGGCTGGCCTCGACTTTGCCATTGATGACAAGTCGGAAGAGCTGGTTTTGCATCGTCGTTTGGGCAGGCACCCAAATATTGTCAACCTAGTCGACTCTTTCGAGACCGACTCGCACATTTACATTGTGCTCGAATACTGCCCTCGCGGTGACCTCTACGAGGCCATCCGCAACGGCCAAGGCCCGCTGGAGACGGAGCATGTGCGCCGCTTCATGCTGGAGCTGGTCGATGCTGTTGCCTACATCCACGCCAAGGGCATCTACCACCGCGACATCAAGCCCGAGAACATTTTCCTGTCGCAGTCCGGCTCCCTCAAGCTGGGCGACTTTGGCCTTTCCACCACGGAAAAGTGGACGTACGAGACCACTGTCGGCAGCGATCGCTACATGTCCCCGGAACAGTATGACTCGGCGGGCGCTGGCTACTCGCCCGCGCAGGCTGACATCTGGGCCATTGGCATCTGCTTGCTGAACATTCTCTTTTCTCGCAACCCCTTTACCACGCCCACCGAGGCCGACCCGCTCTTCTTGGACTTCTCCCGCGACAAGCAATCGCTCTTTGACGTGTTTCCCTCCATGTCTCAGGACACCTACGAGGTCATTGTCGAGTGCATGAACCTGGACCCCAGCAAGCGGTCTCTCGTCGGCGCCCGCAATGCTCTGCGCCGCCTGGTCAGCTTCACCATCATGGACGAGGCCCTCGACGATTTCTGCTCGGCCGACCACCGTGTCGTCGCCTCGGCCAACCGCGAGCCTCTCCGTACGCCCTCGATCCAGAGCCCGCAGCTCGAGACGGGCTCCTTCCCCTGGGCCAAGGCGCTGCAGACGACCTCGGCACAGGCCATCCGGCAGCTCAGTGTCATCCCCGACGACGAGAGCTACACGGAAGAACTCTTTTCCAAGTCTGAAGCGACGGCTTCCGATTGGTGCTCCGCCATGACCGCCGAGACGCCCTCCATCGCTTCCGTGTTTGACGCCAGCTTTGGAGCGTCCCGCAACGCCTTTGCCAAGAACCAGGCGACTAAGAAGCCCTTTTCCATCAAGGCCCCTCCCATGTCGGGCTCGCTCCCCATCACCATGTCGCGAACGCGCAACCCGCCCGCCATGTCGCTTGTCTTTGGCCGGAAGGATGCGGTGTCAAAGAGCTGGAGCGATATGTGGGACGAGGACGAGGAAGAGGAAGAACGCCAACGCCAGCTTGAAGCCCTTCAGAAGAACAATGCCAGGACGTACAGCCAGGAGAGCGCTCGCAACACCAAGCCTACGAAACTCGGCCGGACGTCTGACGCCGCCGTCAGCACGCCGCGCCAGGGACGTTCTCCGGCCCCAAAGGCTATGCCGGTCCATGCGTCCGGAAGGAAGACCGCCATAGCTCCTGTCCATGACGACTTTGTCGACGAGGACCTGTTCTTTCCGGGCCCCTTGGTCGAGGACAAGCAGGAGTCCGGAGTGGACGACTTGGCCGTCCAGTACCCCCAAGGCGTATCCACACCGCTCAAGTCGCTGTCCACTCTGGACAAGTGGAAGGTCTTGGGCGAGAGGCGTCGGGCATACACTGGCTCTTCGTCGCCAGAGTCCAAGTCTCGGGGGCCGGGGCGTCAGTTCGAAGGTGCCACTGCTGGACACGGCCTGAACCTGGATGGCCACGCATCTTGGGAGCACAATAGCACGCCTCATCACAACACCATGGGCAACCATGCTTGCAAGCACCACTTTGACGTTCCAAGCGCTCACTCGCCCGGGCACAAATGGAATATGGGCAAGGACCGCACCAAGGACTGTCCCTGGAACAAGGGCTGGCGCCGTGACAAACGCCTTGCTTTCGACCATATGGCGTGGGTTGGTGGCTGGCAGGAGGCTCGCTCCTGAACCAGACCACCACTTGTGGTTGAACAAACATTCATCTCATCGATCAACCTCTAGGGGTTTTTTTGGGTTTTTACTTTGCTGACTCTGGGTATCTTGTTTTCCCATTTTTTTATCTCTTTTATTTTTTTTTTTACATCTTCGCTCCTGTGTTTTTTTTACATACTCTTTTTCTCCATTGCCGATGGACGGCAGCTCCTTGATGTGTTCAGTTTTGTCCCAGCACCGATGTCGGATACAAAAAAAAAGATACGGAGAGGTGGGAGAGAGGGGGGGATTGAGAACCCTGGAAAAGAAAGCAAAAAACAGTTGCATTCGTTTGTTTCGTGTTTTTTCGCTCTCGTCTTGGCATCAACCGGAGTTTGGGATAGTGAGTGCATGAAGACTTGCTTTTTATCACGCTTTGATAACGCGGTTGGTTCACTTCAGGTCTGGGAAGCGGAAGAATCTTGGAGAATGAAGCAGAAGATGGCATTTTTACCCACTGGAGTCAGCACCTTTCGATGAGAGATTGATTTGTTCAACTCGCTCTCTGTGTATTTAGATAGCTTTTTGACCACGGTCATGAATACCAGAAGTTACCCACGTTTCGCGTTGTCTGAAGTATAGTGGATTGTCCAAGTATAGTGAATGGTCTAAAGTATGTTGGATGGTCTAAAGTATGTGGATGGTCTAAAGTATGTTGGATAAAGTGTGGATGAAACTACACTTTCTACCGCTAAGATATTACGTCCGAGGAAACAATCGGTTCCGCGCTAAGGCGGTTAGATAGTGCTTGCCCTCGTAGCTTCCCCTCTATCCGCACCAATTTATCATGCATATTGTGCATCGTAGCGAAGCATTCAATCGTATCAATGGAATCTCGAGGTCCGGGGCTTATCGTAAAACGTAACATGATCATTTTCGCTCCATCGTTAGTTCTTTCGGTCTGGGTTGAAGCTATCGTGCAAGGATCTTTCTCTGCTTTTTTTTTTCTCTTATCATTTGCGGCCTGTAATTTCCAGCGGCGCGTGGGTCCTGCCTGTTTGTTCTTTCCTGGATTGCAAAACACCTGCGTTCTGCTGTTGTTGTCCAGCAGCGAGATTCTCTGATCAGGCAGGAACAGCCTGTGCGTTTCATTGAGCTTAGCTAGCAAGCCAGCGGTGAAGGAAGGAGCAGCTACTGCGTCGGGGTTGCCCTCTAGGAAAGCAAATCTCGTGAGCTTTTTCCCCCTCCTCTCGTGAGCTTTTCTCCCCTCCTCTCCTGAGCTTTTCCCCCCTCCCTCTCCTTTCCACCTCCGATTCCGACGCGGGCTCGACCTCTCTCCCGTCGTCTTTTCTCTCCCAGCTCCCATGGCCCCAGCAGGCACTCCGGGTGCCACCTCCTCACATAGCAGTAGCGCCGGTGGTGTGGCTGCGGGGTCCCAGGCCGACGACGCCGCCTTGTCGGCATTGGGCGGCGGCTCGCCCCATCGCAGCGGCAGCATCTCCTCGACGGGGACGCGCAGTGTCCAATTCCGCCGCCAGCCAGGCACCGGCGCCAGCGACGGCTACGGCGACGGCTATGGCGACAGCGACAACGACAACGACAGCGCAGCGCGGCTGCTCGAATCAGACGGGCTCGATGCTTACTACCGGCCGCAGCAGCAGCAGCAGCAGCAGCGGCGGCGGCGGCGGTCGTCGGTCGGCACGCGGCTGGCGGCGCTGACAGACCTGGGCGGCGTCAACAGCATCCGCTCGTTTACGCGGAGCTGGCAGCGCGCCGCGGGCTTTACCGAGGTCATCCCCCAGCGCCCCGCCTTTGTCTTTGCCGGCGACCAGGAGCCCGTGCTCGGCGGGAGCGCCTATCATCCGCAGGACCTCTTTTACGGCCAGAGCTATAGCAGCAGCAATGCCGAGGGAGGGTACAGTCCGGTGGCGGAGGCGGAGGCGGAGGCGGCGGCGGCGGCGGCGGCCTCCTCCTCGTTTGGGGGGACGCCGCCGACATGCGGGCCAGAACCTGCCAATGCAGCCGGCAGTAGCAGTGACATTCCTCCCAGCAGCAGCCATCACCAGCAGCAGCAGCAGGATCAGCCGTCGGAGAACAAGAGCCTGCTCGATGCCGAGATGACGCGTGCCTTCCGCACCGGCAGTGTGTCGTCCATCTTTGGCGTCCCGCCGGCCTTGGCCTCGGCCGTGGGAGGCGGAAGAGCAGGCGACGGCGGCAGCCGCCGCAGCTCGCCCATCGGCAGCTACGGGTCTTGGGATTCCGGCAGCGCCTACGGCTACGGCTACGGCTACGCGTCGTCGCCCGGCTCCGTGGCCGGCCTGAGCTATGGTGCCATGGCCGGCACCAGCAGCAGCCGTGCAAGGGGACGCCATCACCGGCAGCAGGCATCCATGGCCGAGGCCGGTACACTGTGGCGACAGAGCCAGCAGCACGAACAGCAGCAGCAGCAGCAGCATCAGCCGCAGGATAACGAGAACGTCGACAACGGCGGCGGTGGCGGCGGCGGCGGCGAGCAGCGGCCGGCCATCCTGGTCAAGGAGGTCGAGGAGGACGGCAAGATCGTCCTGACGGTCGAGGGCCAGTCCACGCTGCCGCAGACCATTTTCAACTCGATCAACGTGCTCATCGGCGTCGGCCTGCTGAGCCTGCCCATGGGCATCAAGTACGCCGGCTGGATCTGCGGCATGGCCACCCTGTTTCTGGCCGCAGCCGTCACCGCCTACACGGCACGCCTGCTGGCCAAGTGCATGGACCTCGACCCCGCGGTCATTACCTTTTCCGACCTCGCCTTCATCTCCTTTGGCCCGCGCGCGCGTCTGGTCACCAGCCTGTTGTTTACGGTGGAGCTGATGGCTGCCTGTGTGGCGCTCATTGTGCTCTTTGCCGACTCGCTGAGCCTGCTGTTCCCGGGCGTGCTGTCGATTGTCAGCTGGAAGGTGCTGTGCTGTTGCATCATGGTGCCGCTCAACTTCTTGCCCATGCGGCTGCTGAGCGTGACAAGCATCATTGGCATTGTGTGCTGTTTTGGGAGTAAGCAGTATTTTCCTCTTCAGCGATGAGCAAAGACTAATCCTTGTCCAGTTGTCAGCATTGTTGTTGTGGATGGCCTGACCAAGAAAACGTCTCCCGGCTCGTTGATCGTGCCGGCCACGACGTACCTGTTTCCCGCCAACTGGCTGACACTGCCGCTGTCCTTTGGCCTGCTGATGTCGCCTTGGGGCGGCCACAGCGTGTTTCCGAATGTACGCCTCGCTCCCAGCCCAACATGGCTCCTGGAGGGAAAAAATCTTTTCCTATGGACGAAAAATGGAGAGAAAGAAATCTTCTTATGGATAAAGAACCAGGCTGACCCGTTCTCCACCGCTTCAGATTTACAGGGACATGAGGCATCCGTACAAGTACGCCCAGGCCGTCAAGGTCACATTTTCCTTCACGGTAAGCCTGTCCTGGGGTCCCCCCCCTTAATGTTGTGTGCCGTAACCCTAACTGGCTGCCGTGATAGTACTTTCTGGATGTCCTGACTGCGGTGGCCGGCATTCTCATGTTTGGAGATGACGTGAAGGACGAGATCACGGCCAACATCCTGACCACGTCCGGATACCCCCGCGGGCTGACGATCCTGCTCTGCATCTTCGTCTCCATCATCCCTCTGACCAAGATCCCTCTCAACGCGCGGCCCATCATCTCCACCGCCGAGGTCCTGGCCGGCCTGCACCAGCCTCCACTGCCGGACGCGTCTAGCCGGTCGCTGTATGTGCGAAGCGTCATGAGGGTGGCCATTCGCATCGTGACCGTTGTTGCCTTTCTGGCCATTGCGGTGCTCTTTCCAGACTTTGACAGCATCATGGCCTTTATGGGCAGCGCCCTCTGCTTCACCATTTGCGTCACGTACGTCTTCCCACAGCAGCACCAGACCGGGCGGGGGGGGGGGAGAGGAAAACTCTCAGGAGACTGACACTGTTATAGGCTACCGATTCTATTTCATCTCAAGCTGTTTGGCCACAGCCTGTCCGGCAAAGACAAGGCCGTAGAATACTGCATCCTGGCCGTGTCCATTGTCGCCTCTGTCATTGGCACCGTCTGGTCGTTTCTGCCCAAGAGCTACCTAGGCATCTGATCGGAAGGCATTGTTGATTTTTGTTAGTTTTGTTTGCATGGCACAGCATCTACGGGTAATAGCATGCGGCCGGGATTGCATTGCTGTCGTTCTTGGCATTGTTGATTGGTTTTGCTTGATTTTGCTCTTTAGGGTTTTGTTTGATATTTGATCATACTGCTCACCTGATTCTTGTTTTTGGTTGTTTTGGTTCTTGTTTCTTGTTTTGTTCTTGTTTGTTCTTGTTTTTTCTTGTTTTGATCTTGTTCTTTGCTCTTGATTCTTGGATACTCCTATATATACGAGGATGAGTCTGCTCCTTACAAGTTCTGCAGTTCCCTTTGCATGAAATCTGTACTCGCAACACGTTCATAAACGACAAAGCATACAAAGTGACCCGACCGAGCTTACGCCCAAGTGTCCAGATTCGCAAGGGAGCAGCCTTCGCCCGCCGGTGTCCGGGTCACCAACTGGCCGATGCGGAACACACGCTCACCGGCCGCCTCCAACAAGGACACGACCTTGTCAGCCTCGGCAGATCCGACGGCAACGACCATGCCAATGCCGTTGTTGAAGGTGCGGGCCATCTCCGCGGGGGCCACGTTGCCCTGCTGGCGCAGCCAAGCGAAGACGGGGGGCACCGGCCAGGTGGCCACATCAATGGCGGCAGCGAGGTGGCCCGGCAGCATGCGCGGCACGTTCTCGGTCAGGCCGCCGCCGGTGATATGCGCGAGGCCCTTGATGAGAGGAACGATGGGTAGGATCTGGCGCACATAGATGCGCGTGGGCGTGAGCAGGCTCTCGCCGATGGAGACGGGGGCGGCGCCGGGAGCGGCGGCCCAGGGTGCCGGGTCGGAGTAGGCGACGGCGGCGCGCTCGACGATGCGGCGCACCAGGGAGAAGCCGTTGGAGTGGACGCCGTTGGAGGCGATGCCGAGCAGCACGTCTCCGGGGAGCATGTCGGCGGTGCGCGGCAGGCGCTGGGCCGGCTGCATGACACCAACGGCGGCGCCGGCGGCGTCATACTCCTCGCCCTGGTACATGCCCGGCATCTCGGCGGTCTCGCCGCCGACCAGCGCACAGCCGGCGTCACGGCAGCCGGCGGCGACGCCCTCGACAAAGGCGGCGGCCACGTCGCCGTTGAGCTTGCTGCAGCCGATATAGTCGAGAAACATGAGCGGGCGGGCGCCCTGGACGACCAGGTCGTTGACATTCATGGCCACCAGGTCGATGCCGACGGTGTCGTGCTTGCCCAGCGCCAGCGCAATCTTGAGCTTGGTGCCGACGCCGTCGATGGCGCCCACCAGCACCGGCAGGGCCCGGGCCACGGCGGCGTCGGCCGTCAGACCGCCGACGCGAGACAGGTCGACCTCGCCGCCGAAGCCGCCAATCTCGGCGTCGGCGCCCGGGATGGCCGTCGACGCCACGGCCTTTTTGATGCGCTGCACCAGCGCGTTGCCAGCCTCGATGCTGACGCCGGCCTCGGCATAAGACAGGCCGGGGGCGGCGGGGGCGGGGGCGGCGACAGCCTGCTTCTTGTTGCGAAAGGCGCGGTGGGCAATGTCCTTGCGGAACTGCATGTGGTCGAAGCGGATCAGCGGCACCCCCTCGGCATAGACCTTGGCCACAGCCTGCTCGAGAGAATCGGCCGTGGCATTGGCGGCAATGACGCGGCCGCCCGACGTCTGCAGCGCGCCGGCGGGGCCGGTGGCGGCGGTGCCGGCGTGGAAGATGGTGATGGCGGAGCCGGGCGGCGGCGCGGCGACGGACATGGGGGTGCCCTTGGCATAGGAGCCGGGATAGCCACCGGCGGCGACGACGACGGTGGCGCTGAACCTGGGCTCGATGCGGATGGGGACGGCGTCGAGGCAGCCGGCGGTGCAGGCGAGCAGGATCTCGGCCAGATCGGTGTCGGCGGAGAGCAGCGGCAGGACGGTCTGGGTCTCGGGATCGCCAAAGCGGACGTTGTACTCGAGCACGCGCGGCACGCCCTGGGGCGAGATCATGAGGCCGGTGAAGAGCAGGCCGCGGAAGGGGGCCCACTCCTTGCGCATGCCGGCCAGGGTCGGGGCCAGCACCTCGCGGTCGATGCGGGCCAGCAGGTCGGGGGTGGCCAGGGCGGTGGGCGCATAGCAGCCCATGCCGCCGGTGTTGGGGCCGAGGTCGCCGTCAAAGATGCGCTTGTGGTCCTGGGCGGCGGGCAGCGAGCGGAAGGAGTAGCCGTCGCAAAAGGTCAGGATGCTGAGCTCGTCGCCGTCGAGAAAGTCCTCGACCACGACCTCGGCGCCGGCGTCGGCGCCAAACTCGTGGTCGACCATGATGCTGCGCAGCGCGGCCAGCGCCTCGGCGCGCGTCAGCGGCAGGATGACGCCCTTGCCGGCGGCGATGCCGGTGGCCTTGATGACAATGGCGGGCACGGCGGCGGCGACCAGCTCGGCCGGGCGCGGATCCGGCACGGCCTGCTCAATGTAGCGGCAGGCGGCGGCAAAGTCGGCAAAGTTGCGGTAGGCGGCCGTGGGGATTCCGTGGCGCTGCATAAAGTCCTTGGAAAAGGTCTTGCTGCCCTCGAGCTGCGCGGCGGCGCGCGAGGGGCCGAAGAAGGGGATGCCGGCGGCGCGGAAGAAGCCCTCGATGCCGTCGACCAGCGGCGCCTCGGGGCCGGGCACCACCAGGCCGACCCGCTCGCGCCGGGCCAGCGCCACGAGCCCGGCAAAGTCCTCGGCGCTGGCGACGCCCGCCTGCATGTTTTCGACCTTTGGGCAGCCGGCCGTGCCGCCGTTGCCGGGCACGGCGAGGATGCGCGCCACGCGCGGCGACTGCGCCAGCTTCCAGGCCAGGGCATGCTCGCGGCCGCCATTGCCGATGAGCAGCACGGTCAGAGGCTCTGTTGCGGCAGCCATGGGGAAGGTGAGATGGCTTGGAGACAGAGGGAGGGAGAGAGAGGGAGGGGGAGAGGGAGAGGGAGAGGGAGGGTGAGGGAGAGGGAGAGAGAGACAGAGAGAGAGAGAGAGAGAGAGAGAGGGACAGCAACAAGGTTAGCAAAATGCAGAGGGCGGGCTAGGCAAGACGGAGCGCTTGTCACCCATTTTCTTCTCCAGGAACTTCTTTATTACTCTAGACCTACTTCCATCTCTCAATATACTAATTCTGCCCGGCTGAGAAAAATCAAGCCGATTTTTTTTTCCCCCTCTGCCGTCACCAATGACAGCCCCACCCCCGCCTGGTTGCGCGCCGGGAGCCAGTTATTGGCTGGGATTGCGATCGGGCCCGCTCTTTTTTTGACGCGGTGCTTGATGACTAAAAGGTTCGCGATTTACGCAAAGGACAGTCTTTAAAAGAGACTGGCAGTCCTCTTCCTTGCAAAGCACGCCAAACACGCCAACACGCCCAACCACCAAAAGCACCCGACATGGCCGAGGAGGCGCGGCCACGGAAGGACCCCGGAGAGGCGGCGGCGGCGGCGGTGGCGGCGGCGGCGACGGCAGCAGCGGCAGGCCCTCTCGAGACGCTCGATGCGGCCCTGCAGATGCTCCACCGCTTCCACCGCCGCCACAAGAACCAGCACCGCGTCTCGACGTACTGGTGGCCGTCTCTGGGCCAGCTGCGCCGCCATGCCGGCCGCCTCCGCGACGATTTGGCGGCGGCAGCGGCGGCGGCGGCGGCCGAGGCCGAGGCCGAGGCAGCCCGGAAATCACAGTCGGCGGCGGCGGCAGCGGCAGCGGCAGCGGCGGCACGGCAGAGAAAGAACAAGCAGCAGCAGCAACCGAGCAGGCGCCCAAGCAAGAGCAAAGACGGCCACGGTGCCATGGCGGCGGCGGCGGCGGCGCGTGCACGTTGGCTAAACGACGAGATTGTGCCCCGGGCCTATTTGTACGTTGGGTTTTTTTTCTTTCTTTCTTTCTTTTTTCTTTTTCTTTCTTCTTTTTTCTTTTTTTTCTTCTTCTTTCTTTTAATTTCCGTCTTTCACCTCCCCCGCTCACGCTCAGGGCCTTTTCTCGCCTCGTGGCCGACCGCCAGTTTGCGCCCCTGGGCCTGCTGCTTTTCGGCGTGCTGGCCCAGGTGCACCGCGCCGTCGGCGGCGCCATGGCGTTGGCCGGCGGCGCCACGGCGGCCGGCGAAGCGCCCAGAGAGGAACGGCGGCAGCAGACCGGCTGGAGCACGCGCCTCAGCGGCATCAACGACAACGACAACAACAACAACAACAACAACAACAACAACAACAACAACAACAACAACAACAACAACAACAACAACAACGACGACAACAACGACGACGACGACGACCTCGGCGTGGCCGTGGCCAGAGAGCTCGTGGACCGGGCAGACGGCAGCGACAAGAGACCCGCGGCAGCAGCGACGCGGCAGAACAGCGACGAGGCCGATCCGGCAGCGGGCGGAGCAAAAGCATCGAGCCCGAAGAAGCGGAAGCGGACCGCCGAGACGGAGACGGACGAGCCGTCGCGGGGCCCAGGCGGCGTCGACAGGAAACGGGCCAGGAAGGAAGAGAGGGAGAAGGAAGAGAGGGAAGAGGAAGGGGAAAGGAAGGAAGAGAGGGAAAAAGAAGGGGAGAAGGGAGAGAGGGAAAACGAAAATGAAAACAAAAAAGAAAAAGAAAAGGAAAACAAAAAGGAAAAGGAAAAGAAAAAGAAAAAAGGCAAGAGACGCCAAGGAGATGAGTTTGACGCCCTGTTCTCGGGGCTGCTCTGACGGCAGGGCACGCAGTGTAGACCCTGTATATACCCATGATACCCAAGCAGGAACAACGTCAAACGTGCCTTGTGCGAATCTGTCTTATTGCATCTGTTGGCGCGAATCCTGCCTTATTGCATCTGTTGGCGATCTCGCTTTTGATTATTTCTATCCTCCAGCATCTTCAATACGCCTTTTAACAGGACCATGGCCCGGCAGAGAGAGCAAAGCTCCGAGGAACCCTGAACAGCAGATTGGCATCGCCAAAAAAGATAACCCTAAAAAGCAACAGAAAGAGGTTGAAAAGACCTAGAACAAAACGCAAAAACGATAAAGGGGGAGAAATCAAAACAAAAAAGGGGGGCAAGGGGGGAGTAAATCAGAACCAATCAACTCAAACAAAAAAACAGACAACACCCTTCCCCCCCCCCCCTCCTCTCTCCCCCAGATCGTTAGATAAGTAGCAAAAAGCGAAACATTTCCCGTTCTCTTGGCCGCCTAAAAGTGCAGAAAAGCATCCTTTCGCCCTCCGTCCAGCCCCCGGCCTGCCTTTGACGTGTCCTTTTCCGACAGTTCTCCTTCCGCCACATCTCACCCTTGTCCTTCCGCCAGACTATGGCCCCTGGTACCGGCTGTACGACCAGATCCGCGCGCGCATATCGCCCGAGCCCGTGGCAAAGTAGCCTCCCACCGGGCTGGGCGCGACCGAAATGACCGAGTTCTTGTGGCCCTGCAGCATGAGCTGCGTGTTTCCGGTGCGCGGATCCCAGAACTGCACGCCGCGGTCCTTGGATCCGGACATGACCCACTGGGCATCGGGGGTCAGTGCGACGGAGAGCACAAAGTCCTGGCCTGTTAGCACGAGCAGAAAAAAGCACAAGCGCACTACAAAAGTAGACACGAGCAGCGCACCACAAAAGTAGACACGAGCAGAAAGCAGAAAAACACAATGGACGGCAAACGCACCCGGTGACCTTCAAAGGTCTTGACGCAGCGGCCGCCCTTGGGGCCCTGGTTCGGCAGGCCGCGCGGCGCGGCCAGCTCCCACATCTTGATCGTCTTGTCCAGGCTGCCGCTGACCAGGTCCTTGCCGTTTGGCGAAAAGGCCACGCTGTAGACACTATCCTTGTGGCCGTCGGGGCCCTCGAGGCGCTCCATCAGGTAGCCGTGCTGGATGTCCCAGACGCGCACGCTCTTGTCCAGCGAGCCGGCGGCGACGTACTTGGTGTCGGGCGAGATGGCCACGGTGGTCACGCCGTCCTCAATGGTGAGGGTCAGGATGCTCTGGCCCGTCTCAATGTCCCAGAGCCGCACGGTGCGGTCGCCGCTGCCCGAGGCAATGGTGCGGCCGTCGCGCGCAAAGTCCAGCGAGTAAATGTCCTGCTCGTGGCCGGGGAAGGTGTTGCGGATGCTGCGGTTCTGAATGTCCCACACGCGGATCAGCTTGTCCTCGGCGCCCGTGGCCAGGTACTTGCTGTCGGGGCTGAAGCACACGCTCCGGATGTAGAGGTCGCCGGACACGTCCACCGAGTCGTCCTGGAGCACGCAAATCTTCTCGCCCGTCTGCACGTCGTAGATCTGGGCCGAGCGGTTGCAGCCCGTGGCCACGTACTTGCCGTCGGCGCTGAAGCGGACGCAGCAGACGACGCTTTCGTGCTGCAGCGTGTGCACCAGGTCGACGTCCAGCACGCGCGGCACGGACTGGTTGAAAATGACAAACCAGTCGTCGCGCGTCTTCTTGTAGTGCGCCGGCAGGCGCTCCGGGTCCAGGTCGCCCAGGGCGTTGTTGCCGTGGCCCGCCGGGGCCATCTGCATGCGCGAATGGTCTGGCGGCGGGTGCGAGGCCACCTGGGGCGACTGGCCGGGGCCGGGGTACGGGCCGGGGGTGCTGATCTGGGGCGTGGCCGGGCCACCGGCGGGGGGCGGGATGCGGCGCTTAACCGGTCCGGGCGAGGCCGTGGACGGCGGCGGCTGAGACGGGAAGCCGCCGGGCGCCTGCGGCTGGCCGTAGGGCTGCTGGCCAAACGGGTTGTGTTGCGACGGCGGCGGCGGCGGGCCCTGCAGGCCGGGAGGGGGCTGCTGCGGCATCTGGTGTTGGGGGGGCTGCTCCTGCTGCTGCTGCGGCGGCGGCGGCGGCGGCGCCAGGCCGGACTGGCCGCCCTGGCCGGCCATGATGGCGGCGAACACGTTGTTGCCCATGCCCAGGCTAGGCGGTTGGGGCGGGCCTCCGTGCTGGGGCGGGCCGCCCATCGGTCCTTGCGGCGCTCCGCCGCGTTCGCCGAGCTGGCGCCGGAGAAGGGCAATCTCTTCCTCGTACCTGGAAATGTCAGACGTTTTATAAGAATACAGGAAAAAAAAAAAACAAAAAAAAAAACAGAAAAATGAAAAGAAGAAAAGCGGAAACGCACTTCTGCTTGAGGTTCATATGGGTCTGCTCCATGGCATAGACCTTCTCGCGGATGAGCTGCATCTCGTTGACCTGAGCCTGAACTGTGGTTGTGTGAAAACGGGCTTGTTAGCGGAGGATCGCGCGGGTTTGTGCGTGCTTTTTTATTTGTTTTTTTCTTTCTCCTTGGCTTACTCTGATGTTCATAGTTCTCGCTGTTACGGATCTGTGTCTCGAACTCGGAGCGGATCTGTTCGAGCAGCTCGCTGAGGCGGCCGCCGTTGTTGGGCGGAACGGCGCCCATCCCGCGATGCCCACCGTACATCGACATGGCGGCAATCGATCCTATCGCGAGAAAAGGAAAAAAAAAAAGAGAAAGATGGGGAGGGGTAGAGGGAAACGAAAGACGGCCAAAGGGCGTGGGGGAGAGAGAAAGCAAGAGATGGTCGGAGCTGCTCCTGCGCGTCGTCGACGACAAACGCTCACGCGACTGCCAATATAAACAAACAATTCGTTTGGCAGCTTGGCCTGGCTCGCTCGGCTTTGCTCAGCTCGCTCAAGCGCCGTTCTCAATGTGTGTGTCCCGGCTTTCGGATGATGCTAGGCCCCCTTTTTTTTGTGCTGCTGCTGTGGGCTTTTTCTTTCTTTCTTTTTTTTTTTTTCCGGCGGCGCAGAGGAGGCAGGACCGCGCAAACACAGCAAGCGCAGTCTCTCTCTCTCTCTCTCTCGATGAGAATCGGGCGGAACAATCGATCGCGATACTAGGAGAGCGAAAGGAAAGGATGTTGGGAAAGCTGTCGCGGAGAGGTTGCGTGGCGGGAGGAGAAGAGAGGTGTGTAAAAAAAGTAGCAAAAGCAGCAACTGGACAGAGTTCCAACGGGAGAGGGAAAGACGAGAACGAAAGGCGCCGCTAAAATAGAGCGGCTGACAAAGTTGGCGTCTCAGTGTCCAAACAGAGAAGGAGCATACGCCGTAGGGATCCGAAAAGTCGTGGATCCAGCGGCCGGTGCGGTCGTGGATGCGAAAGGCCGACGTGTTGCTGGACGGGTCGGCGACGGGCGCGGCCGCGTAGGCAAAGGCGAGCGGGCGCT
>JADHKI010000109.1:0-10000 GCA_019925645.1 Graphilbum cf. rectangulosporium
CGCGCCCCCCCCCCCCCCCCCCCCCCCCCCCCCCCCCCCCCCCCCCCCGCCCCCCCCCGCCCCCCCCCGTGTAAAAGATCACAAGTACGTAAGTACGAGTACAGTTTTATGGTGCTGTGGAGAAGGCCGAAATAAAAGCTAAGAAAGAAAGACACTACCCTGTACAAAAATATATGACAGTAAGTCTAGGCTGTTGGCATCTCGCGACTAAAAGGATGGGCGCGCGCTAGAAATGAGGGCATAAGAGAACGAACAAGAAGGTGCATGTGCCTGTTCGCATGTGCAGCCGCTTGTGCCTTCCGTCGCTTCCCGTTCGGCAGTCGTAGGAGGAAGGAGCTACATACAATGCGATGCCTGCTCGTGCTGCCGCCGTTGGCTGGCTCTTGCCCTGTCCGTCCGTGCCTTTGGCAAAAGGCCGTCTCCCTCCGTTCGCGCGCGGGAAGCTTCTCGCGGAGAGCTTCATTCAGCCCGGCGTTCTCCCTGTAAAACAGCAGCAAGTCAGCCACTGCCCGCGCAACGAATGTGTCCATCCCAATAGCGGGCCTGGCAGACAGCAACCCTACGCTGTTCGGGAGGAGATCCTCGCCCCCCTCCCCCAGCTGCTCCACTTGCTGGGCAGCGGCGTCGTTGGCCTGCTAATCACTGCCTTTACTAAATTTGTGCCGTGTTCTGGAGCGGACAGCTTTTTTATGTTTTTTTTTATGTTTTTTTTTATTTATTTTTCAACTATTTTATTTTTGTTCTTTTTGGTGGCCTTGTCGGCTCTCCTCTCTCTCCTCTCAGGTCAATTTGCCTTATCTATGCCGTTGGTCTGTTGGTGGCTAACCCAGCAGGGGTCCCCTCCCCGCATCCCTCTCTGCCCTCTCTAGTGCCCTCCAACAGCAAAGATGGACAGGCCGATTCCTTTATTTGGCAGGGCCTTGGGGCTGGGATGAAAGAAGCCACGGGCAAGAAGAGCTAGGCGTCCCAGCTCATGATGACACAGTGGACGAAAGCAGCCATTTGTCTCGGCACAAGCCTGGAGGCTATCGTGAAAAAGTCGTTGGCCAGTATCATACGTAGGGTCCATCAGAGACCAAAACAAGGACACGTCTGCACCGTCGTTCTAGACCGTACTCGCGCCTGCCGTGGATGAGAACCGACGGCAAAAAGGACGACGGGCTGACAGCGTAGCTCGCCGTGGCTGCTGTGCTGTAGTCGTACCTACCGTATCGTACGGTTCCTCTGCTCGCCGACGCGTCTCGTCTCCTGTTCGGGGCGGCATTGGCATTTTTTCGTGCTTGTCGCGTTTCTGTGGTTACTCTGCATCCCTTTTTGGGGCTGTTTAATGGGCTTTAGACACATCCTCTCTCTCTCTCTCTCTCTCTTTCCCTCTCCCTTTCCTGCTGTGGTGTCGCGTTGTCGCGAAGAATGCGCCCGAGCCACTTATAGAGGCTGCTGTGAGAGGTCGAGAGCGCCCCAGGCCGCACCGCCTCGCCCACCGCAAGTGGAAGAACAGCCAGCGTGTGTTTGGCTTCGGGGCGCGTCCCGCTACGAGACGGGTGAGACAGGCAGCCAGAGTTCTGGCTCAGTGGTTCGCACTAGAGGGTCAGGACGCGTCCAAGATACAGCGCGTTCTCACTGCGCTGCGAGCTCGGCCAAACGGCCACACCAAACAGGACGAGCCCAAGGGAGGCTGCCACCGCAATATCAAGCAAAACAGAATGGCAGGTCGGTCCTGTCTAGCCGTGCGCAGAAATGGACACAAACGCGCAAAGTAACATGTCCCCCCAAAAGATGCCATGGGAAAAGCAGTGCCGGTGGAAGCAGCTTGCAAAGTGGCACTGTTGTTGCCCTGCCGATCGACCGCGGCGTGTTTCTGGGCCCGCGAGAAGCTCATAAGGTCGCCCGCGGAGTAGACGGGCCGACCAAGATGAGCACGCAACGGATCCCGTATTCCCGTAAGAAAAGCGGCAGCGGGGGGGAGGGAGGGGGGGGTGTTTACGGCCGCCGGCCGTGCAAAGGTTCCTTGCCAAGAGACGGCGAGAACAAGAGGCGAGCGGCGCTGGCTGGTGGTCTAAACTTGGAACGGCAAGGCTCCGGCCACCTCGTACGACCTGTATCACGCCCGTATCTCGTAAGGCCCAGCCCGGCCGGCCCCCCCCTCCCCTCTCCCAGTAACAGTAAGCAACCCCCGTTATTGTGCCCGCGATCTACCGCTATTGGTTAGTGTCTTTTGCGGTTCTGGCCTCAGGCTGTTGTTTGCTGCTGCCTCCAGGATAGTGTGCGTTTGTATACGCCGCACGGCCCGCAACCAACAGCAGGACAATGAATGGGCCAGAGTTTTCCAACAGCGCCGGCTGCTGTCAGCAACCCAGCTGTAATCCCCCCCCGTCAGCTTGCAATTGACTCGAGGGAAAAGGTAGGGCTGGCTGGCAACAGCCTCCTACCACTAATGGGGTATTAGTGGGGTGATTGTTTACCCGTGTACAGTGTCCACAAAAAGAATGGCACATTCACACGGTGTTTTTTTTTCGCTTTGCCATTCACATTTGGTGTTCGTGTACGGAGTAAGATACGTGGAGAGCACAGCCAATCACAGCCTGCACCTCCGCTTTGCTGGTGCAGCTCTTGTCTCTTTGCAGCACCCCCGGAGCCTCGAGCGGCGGCTTACTCGGTGCTGGTGCCGTTGTTGTTTTGCATTTTGTTTTTGGTTTGCCACTGCTGCAAGAACGACAAAGAGAACAACAAGGAGGATGACACGATGCTACGAGAAGCCGGCAGGCAGAAAGCTGGCCAGATGGACACTCTTCCAACCGTCCTCGAGCCGATTCTCGTGTGTTCCACTCTCTCAGTCCATGCCCAGCTGCAATGTTCAGCTGTCCCGGTTACTTGTCTCGTGACTGCATATCGCTTTTTTTTTGTGTCTCAATATACGACTGGTCAGCTATGAAGCCGACCGCGCCCCCAAGTGCGCACACTCCGTACGATACGAGATGCAGTCTGAAGCGGCTTCCTAGGTGGTAAGTAATGCAGTTCAGCAAGAACGGCTCAACCATGGCCCTGGCAACTCGAAAGATATACATGGGGCGCCCTCCGATCCTAGTATCATCTTACAGCATTGCGCAGTGGGCCCGAGGAAAAAAGCAACGGACCGTGCTTTGCGCGAGCGCAAAGCTGTGGAGAAAGAGCGCCTTGGCCGTAATAAGTACCTACTATCGGTGGGCTTAGGCCTGCCGTGCGCCCCATATTCAGGCGACCCCAAACGTCTGACTGCCCCCGGGCCAAAGCCGGAGCGCCCGCTGGATGGGGCTCCCCGGTTGACAAAATACCCAGGATCTCTGTGCGGCATGCAACATTCTGCACTAACGCGTCCTCGCTCTGCGCTGCTGCTGTAATTGTGACGTGATGTATTGCGACGTGATCTACGACGGCCGGCCCCCCAGACAAGTAGAAACAAGGCACGCTCCATGCAAAATTGCACATTGAAAAAAAGATGCGCTCTCCAAACGGGCTCCCGTTTTGGCAAGTTCGCTCGGGTCCACTGCTCCTTCTCTACAAGTACTCGTTTGGTCCGTCGCTCCTTCTGTTAAGCCGCGTCCTATGTTTGGTCCCGTATTGCCGTTTTGCCGTTTGCCGTCCGCTAGACGAAGAGATCGTCATGGGGCACTAAAAGGCAAGCCGTCCAATCTGGTAGCAATGAACTACTGACGCTCGAGCCATGCCAGGCCAAGCAAAACCACACAATGTAACGTAGGGATCTCTGCCTCGGGGTTGCTTCGGGACCTTGCATACGCCCGCATAGGCCTGCATGCGCCTGCAGGTACATGCTTGTGTGGCGGCGGCGGCAGCTGCCAGCTAGTACTGCCGTCAGAGACACTTTTTTCCCGCCGGCAGTGTGCCCAGCTTCCGAGCCCTCTTGCTGGAATCGTCTGCAGTTCATGCAGGCCCATGCATGCAGGCGAGCGCAGAAAATACCCCGTGGACGGAATATGGACGGAATATGGACGGAATATGGACGGAACATATAGGAACAGCAGGCCTTCCAAGAAAAAAAGGGGATCCACTCCTCTTGTTTGCGCTATCCAGATAGTAGCCCGGATACGCAAGTACAGGGGGGGTGGGAAAACATGACGTGATACGATGCCGGTGTGTTTTTGAGAGAGGCAGCCGTCTGATTCGCTGTGGGCAGCTTTGTGCGGAGAGGAGCAAAGGCACAGGCCCGAGGTGAAAAGCCGCCCGAGCTCCCAGATTTCGGGTACTTTGTCCTCGTTTTGACGTGTACTTTGCCAATCGCTGCTTACATTTATGGAACAGGCCGACTGCAGGCAGTAGTGGTGTAGTGTTCGGCCGGCAGGTAAACGGATGAGACCATGTCTCTCCCAACGCGCTCGCCGGCTGCATTATCTGGCACCATCCACAGCAGCGTTTGCAAATGTTGGAGTGCATTGGTATGTGGCACACCCGCCTTTCGCCCCCTTGTGCCTGGCATGCACAACTGCTTGTATCGAGACAGATCGCGCACATATGCCGCCAGCATAGGAGGGAGCTCGGGATGACGGGTGGTATTAGAAATAAAAGAAAAAAAAAAGACAAAAAAGACAAAAAAAGAAGACAAAAAAGAGGCAAAAAAAAAATAAGACAAAAAAGAGACAAAAAAAGACAAAAAGAAAGAAAAAAAAGAAAAAAAATGGTGCGCCCTAATCGGAAGGTTTACGACGCATCTCAGTCGTAAGATACACGGCGCCGTGCTGGCAGGAACGCAGTGTTTTTTTATCGTCGCATCGCCTGTCGTGCGCAGGTTCTTTCTACAGCCGGGGGAAAAAAAAAGTACATTACAGTAGCCGCAACAGAATTACTCGTGCCGAGAGTACTAACTAGGACGGGCGCAGCAGCAGTTCGTATCGCGCACTATTTGCGCGGTAGTGACGGGAGAGAGGCCCCGGCGAACTAGAGCTCCTCCTCGGCTGGAGCTTGGCAAGGATCAGGGCTTCAGCTCTCTTGGGGTGCGAGTAGGATACCCGCACACATACGCGTTCCCTACAAGACAAGTACGAGTACAGTCGGGACTAGTCCTTGGGCGGAATTGCCACCCGCAAGGCCGCTTTTCCCTGCTTCAGCAACGGCCGGAGCGGTCGAGACGGACGGACGGGATCTATCAAGTAGAAAAGTCTTGGCCGTGTTGCAGGGCTGCTGTTACCTAACAGTGGGTGGCCGTCCGTGTACAGGTACAAGTACCGATACCAAGAAGACGCCAAGGGCGCTGGGGCTCGCTGGAAAGGCACCCTGGCCGCGGGAGATGTGAAGGTGGAGTCTTGTTCGTTCTACAAGCGGCGCATCTCCCTTTTCTTCCCATGTGTTGCCGCCGAGGCCAGAAGCAGGGGGGGAAAGGGAGCTGTGGCTTCGGCAGCCTTACGGAAGGGGTAACGACAAAACGGGCACACCAGCTGTGATGCCAAACTGTTGCACGAGGCGTGAGCGGGCAGTCAAGGGACAGAGAGAAGGGGAGCCACGAGAGAGAAGCGAAGAGGCACACACACGGAGAGGCAAGGAGGGACACAACCCCGAGAGAAGAGCGCCCCCTCCAGCTCATTCCAGTACCGCCCGGCCGAGAGTCTGGTCTTTTCCGGCCGCTCGGCGTGCAAAAGGTGGGTGTGGCCCTTGGTTGTGTGCGTGTCTCTTTCAGGCACAAGGGTCCTTTTCCCCCAGCTGTCATGAATGTCTAGCCAAACGACGGCATCCTTGCTGGACGCGTCTGACAGATCTCCTTGCGTCGCCATTTGTGGCGTGAGTGTGTGTGTGTGTGAAAGAGAAGAGAGAGAGTGTGTGTGTGGGTGGCAGTGTATTGGATATGGCGGCCGCCCGCTGGAAGGTTCGTTGGTTTTAGGCCCTAAATGCCCTAGCAGCAACGCTTGGTTCCCCCTCCCCTCCCCCCAGACGGCATGCTGTGGCTCGCCAAAGGGATGCGTACGTTGATCTTGGCAAGAGGCCGCCAGGTGCCCCTTCCTCGTAGCCTTTCGCAGACGCGTCTTGGCCCGGGCCAGAAAAGGACAAGCGAGTTTGCAGTGGATCAGGCGGCATTCCCCATTGGGCTTGCCAATGTAGTCGGCCGCCCAGTTGCCACTGCTACCGATTTGCCCCAAGTCCGTATTCGAAGCCCTTGCATCAACAGTTTTCCATCTTTCATCTCCGCAGCTTCGTTGCCTGGCGCGACCTTGTCTTACTCTGTGTGTGTGTGTGTGAGAGAGAGAGAGAGAGAGTGTGTGTGTGTGTGTGTTCTCTCCGGTGTCTCTTGCTCTCTCAGTGTTGATCAGACTTTGAGCCTCATCGGTGCTGGGGTAAGGACGAGACAAATGGCCCTAGATCAGAAACACGCCGCAAAAGAGGCCGAGCTGGGAGAAGCAAAAAGCAAAAAGCAAAGACGGGAAAAAAAACAAACTAAAACCAAGAAAAGCCAGCTCGCATCCCGAACATCACTCATGATCAGCTTGGGCTGCGCCCCAGAGGTAAGACACTTTGGAGCGATGCAGCTAGAATCTAAGCTGCTGTTTTGCCCCGAAAAAAAAAAAGGACAAAAAAAGGACAGCTGGGAAAAAGAAACCAAAACGACTGATATGGGGTGAGGTGAGCATATTCTCCGTACGGCCGCCCGAGCAACCCCTGTCAGTGGTGGACAGCAGAGAGAGACCCGCCCGAGAAACCTGAGCAGGGGGGGGGGCGAGATCGTGCACTACTGCGACCAGGAACGATAGAGCAGAAGGCTGGAGCAGCGCCATTCTGGGTTCCCTGGGGAGCGGTCCCGCCGTTCCTGTTCCTGGATCCGATAGGACGGCCCAGGGCAGCGTACATTCCTCAGTGCAGAGCAAAGGGAGCTCCCCCAAAGGGAGAGGGAGAGCTCCAGCCAAAGAAGCAAAGCTGCTGCTCCGAGAAGAAAAGCGAATTTACTTTTGCCGTCTTGGCCACTTGGCGTCGTCGCCCCTGGCAGTCTCCCCCAGATTCTCGGGCCCCCCCCCCCTCCCCCTTCTCCCCGGCCGCCGGCTGGAGACTGCGCCGGGCCAAGGGCACAGGGTCACCCGGGATGACATTTTCACAACGTACTCAGGCAAGCCTCTTCATGTGTTTTCGCTTATGCAGCCTTGTTGCTACTGTCACACTTGCAGAGTCTTTGAAAATGAGACCTGTCACTAAATCCCTGTCCAAGGCGTCAGTGTGTGTAGCATACATAGGCGGCTGTCAGGCTGCATGATTGCCATGGTCACACTCGGCCATCTCGCCTGCGTCTCGGGTAACCGCCAGAGCCTCTTGACCTCTTGGCTAGCTAGAGCTACATGCTCCTTTTTCCTTTTATTTTTTTACGTGTAGATAGGGATGGCTGTCGACGCGAAAAAAAACTGCGCCCACACCCTGAACGAACCATGCATTTTCCAAAAGCTAGACGTTTATGTATATTTGCCTCCCTCAGGAACCCAAGGGATCTCAGGAGGGAATTAGAAGCTCGCAATGCTCAAGACTCACGCCCCCCCCCCCCCACCAAACGAGCAAAAGTTGTGCTGGGACGCCCTTGAAACCGTCTCTCCCTTTGACGCGGCAACGCGCGCCGGTAGCCCAAGAACAAGCCGTCGCTGGGCATCTAGAGATCCACTGCCCCTAAAAGTGTCGAGCTTCCGATGGCATCATATCCTGCCACTGTCTCGGCAGAGAGAGAGTTGATGCAGTGGCAGGCGAGGCGAGAATTAGTCTTGCAGAAGCCGGCTACACTGAACCCCTTTTCTCCATCGTTTTGTAGTTGTTCCCCGGGAGACAGAGCCTCTCTGCTCTGATCGGCCCATGGACGACCGAGAGGCACAAGCAGGGCACCCTGGTGGGCTGCTGTCTGCGACGCCGGCTTTCCCTCTCGTGATCTCGGACGGTCGGTCCTGCCGATACCTCGGCATCGTATGGAAACGCCAAGAGTGTCCAGCACATTTCGTATCTCATGCAACAGGGCTGCTCGCTCGGCGCCATGGACTCGATCCGGCGAGAGACCCCCCCCCCCCCCTTGCGCCGCCGAGGCTGCGCCGTCCTGCCTTGTTGGGGCTTAAGGAGACAGAGCTCCGGGCCCCAAAAGGGGTTTTCCCCTGCACAGCTGTGAAAGAGCTCCGGGAGTGCTCCGTACACGCCCGCCGTCCTACTTGAGCTCCAGAGGCCCGATATTGCAAGGGAGAAGAGCCCTTTCTGAGAATGTGGGGAGAAGAGGTGTCTCTCTGAAAAGTGACGGGCCTGATTTGCGAGCACGAACAAAAACAACTCGCAGAAATCCAAGCCGGCAGTTCTTTCTTCCCTTGGCTCGCTACATACATATACTTGATTCAACTCCCGCTCGCTTTTCGCCGCACAGGTGTGCTCGCCTGGCGCTATACAGACGCTGTTCATGGTCTTACCTCGTTGCATTCTCTCGAGCTAAAACCAGCATTCCGCATAGAGGAGGACCGTGTAGCCAGACCACTGGCAAAGACTCTCGGACTGCCCACCTCACCGACTTGCTCTTGCTGGTTCTGAGAACTATATACATTCTAAAAGGAACAGGCCGGGGTGGGGAGGCGGGTCCGTGACGCATCCATTATGTAAAAGCCAACTAACTGGACACAAAGGCCCTGGTTGACGAGGGTTCAGAGGTTCTTGGCCATGGTTTGCCCGACCGCGAGGCGTCGGAAAGAGAAAAAGGGACTCGGCACAAATCAGGCCAAGAGCGCTGAAAGCGCCCAAAGAGAAGTGGCCGTCATATCTCGACTCTGTGTGATATGGGGCATCTGCTCGTATGTACGGCCTTATAAAGACCCGAGTCAGGCCGATGCTACGTCTGATTGGGCGCTTCGCCCAGTATATCGCCAAATGAATGCTTGGCTTCGTCCGGTTGTGGAGATTCCTTGTTCGGTTCTTCGTTTTTTGGTCCTTTTTTCTCGCCGGCCAAGCCGCGCTCATTGTGACTGATCAAGACTGGTCACTGGAAAAAGCCTTTGCCGGCCGTGTGTATTATATATGTAGAGGAATTATACGTAGAGAACTCGGTAACTTTGAAGGACCCCGGCTGCTCGGCCGCGCCCGAGGTTGCATCACTACGATAATGCCTGCATCTTTCACGCAAATCTATCCCTGCACGGTTACACAACTCTATTTTTGTGACGGAGGGTGGACGCCGGCCCCGAGACCGAGCAGACGCTCGTAGACCCAAGACGACTTAGGGGGGGTCTTAAAATATATCGAGGGCCTATCCTGTCTCTACCAAATGGCCTCGACAGGGGTTCCCAATCGAGATCCTGCCTGTACAAAAAAGGAACAAGTAAGACGAAAAAAGAAAGCTCGGATTTGAAGCTTAGGCCAGCTGGAGGCCCTGAAGGTTGCATTCCGCTCTTGCCTTGGGCCGCACAAGCCACCCGCCAATACGGCAACTGCGACTCTCTATGCCCCTCCTCTCTTTCCCTTTTTTACGTCTCCGTGTCTCAAACCGTTCAAGCTGTATTACGGAGTATACTGATTTCCAGCCTATTTTTTTTTCTTTTGTTCGTTTGTTTCGGTTGTTTTTTTTGTTTCTCTTGTTTCTTTTGTTTTTTTTTTTTTTGTTTTTTTTATTTCTTTTCGTTCGTTTCTTTTCATTTTCTCCAGCCTAGCCCTTCAGCTCGGCCTGCCCCCAAATTGCAATCTGCATCCACCTCTTGTTCCGGCAGAGGGGGGCAATGTCTTGGACGAAGCGAATCAGACTTGTAGATCTCGAGCGGGGATGGGAAGGAAAGCAGCCCCAAGAAAGCAGGCAGGCCAAAACCGAGAAAGTCACAAACCTTGGGAGGCCAGAGGGCAAAAAGCTGCCGCTACGTAGAAATTAGAACTGCATCCGCACATTATCAGGGAAAAAAAGATTCAAGATATACGAGGCCATGTCTGAGCGCCGGATGAGACAGGGCCTGGAGACCAAGGGGGGGGGGGGGGGGTACGAATAGCAGGATCGCCTCTCTGCCAAGACAGACAGCAGCCTGCATGTGCGGGT
>JADHKI010000109.1:15000-16516 GCA_019925645.1 Graphilbum cf. rectangulosporium
GAGGGGGGGGGGGGGGGAGAGAAAAAGAACAAGGCAGGCCGTGCATACTGTACGGCGGCGGATCTGTCAACGGCGCTGTCGTATCGGCCACCAGGCTGGCCGACCGGAGGTGTCCTGTGCCATTCCTCGGACCGCGGGAGCCCTGGATCGGGGCTGTATCGCGGCGTTGCGGCCGCGGCGGAGGCCGCACGGGTGTGACTGTGATGCCGTTGGCAGCAATGGAGCCGCCGGATCCCGGCTTTGTCGCTGATGGCGGTTTTTTGGACGAGAGGGACGGCGATGGCGAGGACCGCACAGAGCCGGCGCCGTTCGTCTGGATGCCGGCCGGCACCGGTCGTTTGCTCTTGGGAATTGTCGGCGGAGGAACAGCCGTCACCGAGATGGGGGCCATGGTGGTTAGCATCTCTTTCAAAACGGCCCACCCGCTTCTATCGCGTGTCCGGCAGACACAGGGGGGGTCCGCAGATCGCGTTTTTTTTTTCGGTGCCTCCCGGACCACCGCAACAGTGAGGATTCCTTGTCTTCTTTTTTTTGCGCACCCAGCTGGCCTGCGTGCGAATGGCCCGACGCCTCCCGTGCTGAACAGGGCGCTTCCAGAACAACAGCCCCCCCCCCTGCTCAGAACCTCCGATTTAAGGCGCAACGCGAAGAGACCACCGGGCAACCATTTGTTCGGGCTGGGACAACCGGGTGACGCTCGACGCGACAATGGGACCAAAGAATCTCTAATTGGAAAAGGCGCGGATGCGGAAACGAGAGACGTGCAGGTGGGCAAAGCCAAGGTGACGATTATCAGGGCGGCAAAATGGCGACGCGCATGGGAGATTGGCGACGATTAATTATTAAAAAGCGCCGGCAATTGCCAGTGATTAGGTATCGAAAAGGGAATTCGAGCGCGTCTCGCAGTCGATTCTGATGAAGAAGCAAGAGATGACGATGATGGCGATGATGGCGATGATGGCGACGACGGCGCTGAGGCGATGATGACGATGAGGCGATGGAGTTGACAATATTGTTGATGGAATATATATAAAGTGCCCCGACTCGCCGAATTCGCGATGCGGCCGATGCGGCAGACAGGCCAACGCGATCCCCAGAGTGAATCGCACAGCTCTTTGACGGCTGATGACGGCAAGCAAACGAGAGGCGCGACAGCGGCGATGCAGGCGGGCGACCAGTGGGCTCCGGGCGCGTTCGTTCGCAAAGGGGGCGTCTTTCGGTCGTGTGGGGTTGGATACAAGGCAGGCCAACACGGGATGTGGACAGCACAAGGAGCAGCTGGTAATTTTCTTCCGGGCTCGCTTACAGATAAAGTCACGTGATTATGTAAGTGCCAACGCCCTCTAAAGGAGAAAACAAAAATGCGACGCTAACCACTTCTGTAAAGTTTCTCCATGTAATTTTTTTAGAAATGTATAACGCTAAACCACTTCTGTAATATTTCTCCACCTAATTTTTTTCAAAACCAGCTCTGTCACGTGCCTGATTACCACTTGTTGAAAACTACAAAAACCGT